>CAUYRT010034038.1:0-106895 GCA_963574885.1 Lepilemur ruficaudatus
ATAGATGAAACTTAATTTTGCCAGATAAAGAATTCTAGGTTGGGCTTTATTCTGTTTTAGAAGATTAAGGATAGGCACCCAGTCCCTTCTGGCTTGTAGGGTTTCAGCTGAGAAATCTGCAGTTAATCTGATAGGCCTGCCTTTGAAGTTTATGTGCTGTTTTGTCTGGCTGCACAGAATATTGCTTCATTCACATTTACTTTGTTCAGCCTAATAGTCACGTGACGAGGTGATTGCCTTTTTACGTTGAATCTTCCAGGAGTTCTTTGTGCTTCTTGTACCTGAATATTGAGATTTCTGGCTAGGTCTGGCATATTTTCCCCTAGTATTTCATGAAATAAGTTTTCCAGCTCTTGTGAGTGGTCCTCAGCCCCCTCCAGCACCCCTATCAACCATAGGTTAGGTTTTTTTTTTTTTTTACATAATCCCATACTTCTTGTAAACTTTGGTCTTGTCTCTTGTTTCTGTGTACCCTTTCTTCTTCTTCTTTGTTTAGCACATATGCATAATCTTCAAGCTCTGAAATTCTCTCATCAGCCTGGTCCATCCTTTTCTTAAGACTTTCCATTGATTTTTGGAGCTCTTTGAATATTTCCTTCATTTCCAGGATTTCTGTTTGATTCTTCTTTATCAATTCAATTTCTCTGGAGAATTTTTCATTCATTTCCTGAATCATTCTTGTGGTTTCTCTATGTTGGGAATCAATTTTGTCTTCAATGCCATTGAATTTTTTAACAATCCATATTCAGAAATCTTCCTCTGTCAGCTTAAGCGTGTCAAGTAGGTTGCTATCAGTTGGTGATGATAGAGAATTTATTTTTGGAGGTGATTTTTCTCTCTGATTCTTCATGTTTCCTTTGATCTTTCGCTGGTTCTTTGTCATCTGGGTTCATTGTCAAGGATCGGAGTTGCTGGGACTGGATTATGAACCACAATCTGAAAGGCTGCTTCTAACTTCTTTCAGCCTCCAGCAGGGAATAGGGCTGGAAGCAGAGGTAACAGTCTGGCGACCAGGCTACAGGATGAATGGCCTCCTTCTCAGCTCAACCCAGAGGTGGAGTCAGTCCTTTCTGCATGAAGCACCAGGCCCCAGTCACAGGAGAGGGTGGGTGGTGCTGACTCCCCAGGACCCAAGTGGAGAGGCAACCTCCCTCGCAACTCCACCCTGACAAGCTGTTTTCTGCTCTCCTTGCTCAGAAGGAAAACAGCTGGTTATGGAAGGCAAGGACCCAAGACCAACCTGGCACATCAGCCGTGGCTGGCTGTCACCATGTTCCCCTAACCTTCCCTTCAAACGCCGAATGGGAGCTGTGGGAATGGAAGCCGCTGGAATTTAGATAGACTCTGACTTTTTTTTCCTCTTCCCCCAAACCTCTTTCAAATGCCGGACCTGCTCCACCGGTTTAGGACCGGTAGGGGGGCTGTGATAGCTATCAGAGCAGCCTGCAGTGTTTCCAGGCTAGGGAAGGCATCCCATCCCCTATTTAGCATCTGCACTTAGAGTCCGCACACAGCACAGCTTCCTAACTGTGTTTGCTCAGAGCCCACAGCTTCCCAACTCCCTGAGACTCCACTGTTCAGTTGCAGGGTAGGACGGTCGCTCTGTCTATCCAGAGTCTGCCAAAACCTCAGCGAGTTCCCAGGGCAGGGTCTCCTCCAAGGTATATGCTCCCAGCCCTAGTCTTGGAAGCCTTTCGACGTGAGAAGGCACTCTCTGCACTCACTCCTGCGGTAGCAGGGAGCGCCCGCTTAGTTAGGGCCCTCCCCAAATAGAGGGGCACACCCGAGAGTTCAAAATTTTTCCCGCTCCAGTTTTTTCTCCGCACAGCCCATCTGCCTACACCACTGTTTCCCGCAGACTTCAGCCACTTCCCTGCTTGTGAGGGTGTGGGGCACGGTGGGGGAAGGATGATACTCCCGGGAGTCAGAACGCCCTGGCATAGACACTGCCCGGCCAGCCGGAGTGGGAACCTGGCTCCCTCTCTAAGGCACCCATCAGACTCTGTACTTCGTGAGAAATTTTCCAATTCACCTCTGTTTTCCACCGGTGTCCACTGTCCCATGCTGTTTCTCTACAGGTCCATGAAACTGGTCCTTTGGAAGTGGAGTTTACTCATGTGCAGTGGTCTGCCTATTTCACCTCCGACTCTGAGAGCAGAGAGCCAGAAGGCCACCCCTATTGCACCATTTTCCACAATCTAGTTCAAATAGTTTTTTAATTGAGATGAAATTTACTTAAAGTAAATCATCTTAAAGTGTACAGTTCAATGACATTTAGCACATTTACATGTTATGCAGCCACCACTTTGTCTAGTTCCAAAATATTTTCAATCACCTCTAAAGAAAATCTTGTATCTCACAAGTGGTCACTCCCTGTTCTCATCTACCTGCAGCAACTGGCTGCCACCAATCAGCTTTCTGTTTCTACAGATATACCCATTCTGAATATTTCATATAAATGGAATTAACTGGCAATAGATGTATTTCCATGTTTATTTCTGTGCTTTCAATTATATTTTATTTGACTGTATGTTTGTCTTTATGCTAGTAGCACACTGTTTTGATTATTGTAGCTTTATAGTAAGTTTTGCAATCAGGAATTTTGAGTCCTCTGATTTTGTTGTTTTCCAGATTATCTTGGCTAGTAGTTCATAGTTCCTAGTTGTTACATTTAAATCTTTAACCCATTTTGATTTGATTTTTATATGTGATATGAGGAAGGACACCTTGCAATTTCATATGAATTTAAGGATCAGTTTTTCCATTTCAACAAATGTCATTTTAAAATAGAATTTTGATAGAGATTGCATTGAATCTGTAGATTTCTTTGGGCAATATTGTCATCTTAATAATATTAAGTATTCCAATTCATAAGCACAGATGTCTTTCCATTTATTTCAGTCTTCCTTAATTTCTTTTAGCAGTAATTTATAGTTTTCGGTGTATGATTTTTTTGCTGCCTTGATTAGGTTTAAGTGTTTTACTCTTTTTTGATGATATTTTAAATGGAATTGTTTTTCTTAATTTCTTATACATTGATAGTGTATTGAAACACAACTATTTTTTTCATGTTGATTTTACATCCTGCAACTATGAAGAACTTATTTATTAGCTCTAGTAGGGTTTTTTTCCTTGTAGATTCTTTAGTACTTCCTATATCTAGGATTATGTCATCTGCAAATAGAGGTGGTTTTACTTCTTCCTTTCCAATTTGGATGTATTTTATTTCTTTTTCTTGCCTAATTGCTCTGGCTTGAAACTCCAGTACATTATTGAATAGAAGTGGTAAAAACAGACATCCTTGTCTTCTTTCTGATTTTAATGTGAAATCTTTTAACTCTTCCACCATTGAGCATAATTTTGTCTGTAGGTTTTTTGTAAATGCCTTTTATTGTGTTGAGGAAATTTATTTCTATTCCTAGTTTTTATAAACATAAAAAATGAAAGATTGGTAGTTTATTTAAAATTATAGATCATTTTGTATTATTTAATTTAACTGTTGCCTAAATGCTATTTGAACAAAAGCACAATGGTATTACTTAACAGCACCAATTGGTGGTAATTTATAGCAGGATTAATTAAACAATTAGTATGTGTGAGAAAAAATAATATGTTACAATGTTTCTTTCTGTCCTCTGATAAAGCAATTTATTTAAACTCTTTTTAAATCCTTTATTGGGTATTTAAATTTTGTAGCTTGTATTGTTGTATATTTTTAAGAGATATAAGAATGTAAGACTTTGTAGAAGGAGAATGTGAATGCAATATGACTTAATAATCAGATAGTAATATTTAACAAGATAAGAGTTAGTGAAAATAACAATGACATATTTTTATTCTGTCCCAGTATATAGTAGGATGTGTTTACTCTTTCAGGGTTTTTTGTTTGTTTGTTTTTATTTCAAAATATTAAGGAAGTACAAATGTTTTTGGTTATAGGAATCACTTTTGTAATGCTTGAGTGATGGCTACAAGTGTGCCTGTCATCCAAATAGTGTTCACTGTATCCCTTAGGTAGGTTTTTGCCCCTCCATTACCCCTTTCCCCTGCTTGACATTCCTAGTTTTTTGAGTTTTTCTTCTCTTGATGAAAAGATGTTGGATTTTGTTACATATTTATTCTGCTTCCATTGAGATGATCTCTTTTTTTCTTGCTTGCTTTTAATGTGGTATATTACATGGATGTTCTTATGTTGAAGCATCCATTCATTCCTGGGATAAATCCCACTTGGTCATGGTGCACAATCCTTTTACTGCTTTGTTGAATTTGGTTTGTTAGTATTTTCTTGAGGATTTCTGTATCCATGTTTATAAAAGATATTTATCTATGGTTTTCTTGTGATGTTTTGTCTGGCTTTGGTATTAGGGTAATACTGTTCTCATAGAATGAATAGGAAGTGTTCCCTCCTCTTCTATTTTTTTTTAATAATCTGAGAAGAGTTGGTGTTAATTCTTTAAGTGATTGGTAGAATTCACCAATGAAGCCAACTGGTTTGGACCTTTTTTGCTGGGAAGTTTTTGATTACAAATTCAATGTCTTTATTTTTTGTCATTTGCTTAGTAATCATAGTGGAAATTAAAATGAACATCCTAAATTTATAACAATCTAGTTCAAATTGATACTAACAGCTTTGATAGCATGCAAAAATTCTGCTCCTATATAAGCTCCATCTCCCTTATGTTGTAATTACCATAAGTTATATCTTTGGATATTGTGTGCTCATTAACACATATGAGGTCTGTCTGGAAAGTATCCAACCATGAAATATGAAAAACATCATTCTTGTTATATTAACAATGGCTTGATACTTTCCAGACATACCTCATATTATTGTTTTGTATAAACAAAAATACTGCCTTATGCATTTGTCTTCTTAGAAAATAAAAAGAATTATAAACTAAAAACACAATAAAACTGACTTTTATATTTACTTATGTAGTTCCTGTTCCAGAATTCTTTATTTTTTTGTGTGGCTTTGGAGTTACTGTCTTAGTGGGCTTTCATTTCAGTCTGAAGGACTCCTTTAGTCATTAGCATTTCTTGTAGGGCGGACCTACTAGTAATGAACTCCCTCAATTTTTATTTCTCTAGGAATATCCTAGCTTCTCTTTGATTTTTTAAAGACAACTTTGCCAGATATAAAATTTTTGGTTGACATTTTTTTTTCCCACAGTGTTTAAAATTCCATCCCATTGCCTTCTGGTCTCCATAGTTTCTGATGAAAAATTGGTCAACAATCTTATTCAGTATCTTTTGTGCATGATGAGTCACTTCTCTCTTGCTGCTTTCAAGATTCTCCTTTGTCTTTAGCTTATGATAATTTGGTTATAATGTGTCTCTGTGTGGATCTTTTTGAACATATTTTTCTTGGAGTTTGATAAGCTTCTTGAATGTGTAACTGCAGATTTTTTAAAATTAAATTTGGGAAATTTTCATCCACTATCTATTCAAATATTCTTTCTATTCCTTTCTCTTTGTCCTCTCGTTCTGGGATTCCTATCATGAAAATTTTGGTATCCTTAATGTTGTCACAGAGGTTTCTTAGATTCGTTCTTTTTTCTGTTCTTCTGGACAGGATAATTTCAATTGACGTATTTCTGAGTTTGCTGATTCTTTTTTCTGTCTGTTCAAATTCATGTTTTGACAGAGATTTTCTTAATTTTCAGGAGAAAGAAGAAAGGAAGGGAAAGAGAGAGAGAGGAAGAGAGAGAGAGAGAGAGAGAAAGGGAGGAAGAGAGAAGGAGAAAACCTCTCCCAATATTTAGAGACTGTCTCTGTGTTGGAACTCCATCTGTGCTTTTTCAGGTTGTTCACCACTCTGTCTTAGCCTTCACTTCCTGCTTGACCTGAGCTTAAGATCAGCCAGGGAGAAAGCTTCAGGTCTTTTATGAACATGACTTCTGGCTAAAACATGTACATGCTTTTCTAAATTCCCCAGTACACATGAACTCTTGAATGTGCCAATTTCCTCAAGAAACTCTCCCTAGATTTTCCTCCCAGAATTTTGACATTCTATTGTTTCCTTCAATTGTAATCTTTGCCCAAGTAGCAGCAGTTGCTCACTCTCCTTAAAGTTGTTTCAAGAATTCTTTCTTAGAACTCTTCCCTGAGTTCTAAGTTAGACAAAGCAAGGGAAAATGCTTTGCCTCAGTTCTTAATATGGCCCCTGAGGCAGATTAGAACAAACACAATTCTTTTTTTTTCTTTTCTTTATTGAAGTGTAATTTACATTTCATGCCTTTCTTTAAGAATATATCTGCTCTGCTACTTCCAGAACCAGGAGTCAGGGTCCCATACTGGGAACATGAATTTGTGTCCTTAGGATTGCCCACAAGCTGGGGTGGTAGATGGAGCAAGGGCACATAAAAATGCCATAAATCTTTCTCATTGCTTTTAAATTGTTTTTTTTTAATTCAGCATTTGTTTGCTTGCTATAAACTTTTGACTATTTTCCAGAGTTATGATTCAGACAGTTTTGCTTGATTTTTTTGATGTTTCAGTGAAGGGCTGGGTTCTTTGAGCTATCTACTCTGACATTTTTGCTAATATCACTCCTCTAATAGCTTTTTGTAAAAAAGAAAAAAAGATTTCTTGTAATTCTGGATACAAATTCACATCATATATGTCATATATGCTATATATACACAATATATATATGATATATATATATATATAGTTTTACTTCTTCCTTTTCAATCTGGACACTTTTTAATTTTTTTCCCTTACCGTATTTTCCTGGCTAAAGCTCCAGCATAATGTTACATAGAATTAGTGAGAAGAGACATCATTGTTGTGTTCCTGACCTTAGGGAGAACACTTTCGGTCTTTCATTATTGGGTATGTTACTTGCAATGGGGTTTTCCACACGTGTCCTTTATGAGATTGAGGAAGTTTCCTCTTATTCCTAGTTGGTTGAGTTTTTTGTTTGGTTGGTTTTGTTTTGATATTGTTGTTTTTTAATCAAGAAAGAGTGTTGAATTTTGTCAAAGTCCTTTCTGAATATTTTGAGTGGGTATTATTTTGAGTAAGGTTTAGAAATAAAGTTGGGGGCGAACAGAGAAAGCAATTAGGAGGAAATGATCACTGAGCTAAAAAAACACAAGTAAGTCTTTATCACTGAAAAATGTTTGGAAGGGCAAAGATGGAGGGCAGGATCAGCAAAGACAAGGAAGGGGAAAACAACCTCATCCATGCAGGGAACTCTAGGCAGTCTGACATTGCTAGAGAGTAGAGGCACCTCTGTAAAAATGACTTGCTCAATTATACTTTTTCCTTTAGGCATCCCTTTTAAAAGTCCTTATCTAGGTTTAGTTGATTGTCATAGTTTAAAGAAAAACTGTGTGGATTTGGGTTTTAATTTTTTTTTGATTAGGTGATAACACTATCACCAAGGTGCTGTCATTCTGGTAAAGTCCACTTACCAAGGGACCCAACTGGTTCATTAAATCAATAGACTTTGTACATCAGGGAATTGGTTTTCAAGACATATGAGTGTCCAGGTGGTGGTGATTATATTAAACTTGACATCTATGCCCGTCAATTAATTAATGGCAAAAGCAAAAGCAAGTGCTTCGAGGTAAGGGACAATACGTTTTGTGTTCTCTCCAGCAGAAGAATTTTCTATGTACATGTGGCCAGTAAATGGGAAACAGTAGAATTGTCAACCAATAAATATATAAAAAATCAAAAAAATAAAATATGGGAGAGACTCCATAATCCTTTGTATGTATTTCAATGACTGAAAGTAATTTCTGGTGCATGTAAAATATTTTTCTAAAAACTCTCTGAATTCTATATACATTTATATTTATAGTAGAAATATTTTAAAACTAGATATACTTTACCACTCATTTTCTTGATTGCTCAGTTAAAATTATCCTGCTACTCCAGCAATGAAGCTCTTTTCTCTGAAATTTTTATTAGGACTGCAGAATTGATGTGGACAAAAGCCAGAATTATCAATTCTGCAAATTTTCCTACTGTGTTTCCAGATCTCCAAATCCTAAGACTTAAAAATTCTTTTCTCCACTGGATATGATATAAGAGGTTTTTTTTAAGAGTAAAGGTGGCCCAGGGAAAAAGTTATTACAAAAAAAAAAATGGTTTTACAAAGCCTGATTGGAACCACAGAGCAAGATGTCCTTTTCCCCTTGAGCCATGGCCTGACCTCTCTGTGGGGTGAGATTTTACTCCTGAAATCTCAGTGGTGGAGAAAATCCTTAGAGGCCTTATCAACCAGAGTTTTCCCCCATCGCACTGGAGTCTGGCTTTAATCTTAAAATAACGTGCTGTGTTTGGGGGATTATGACCAAGTGTAACTACATGTGATGGAAACTATTATTTCCCATCTGGTCTACTCAGGCAGGAGCAACAGGGCAAGTCAAGGGAGCCTCATATTTTCCTTCCTCTTCACAAATGCAGAGGGATGCACAGAGGCCCAGGGTCCAGTTCCTACAGAGTGTTTTTCCTCTCCATCACATCTGTCACTGCAAAACAGTGCTTTTGGATGACAATATTTTAAATTACATAAAACAGGCATCTGTCACCCAATGAACTCTTGCTTAGGCATGTACCGTCACTGCCTTCAGTCCTTTTCCTTAAGCACAAAATGCAAAATCTATCCTGTGGGGCATTAGGCCTTCCTAGACTTCTGTTTTCTTACCTATAAAACAATCAAGTTGGACTAGGTTGTCTCTGCTTTTCTTTTTAGTTCTAAAATTCTACAATTTTTCTAACAACATTCAAGATTTTCCCTAGTGAAGGTGATAACAATTATTTATGTTGTATCACTATCAATAGACCATGTGTAGATATACTCTAAGTAACGGGGCTGTCAGATATCATGCAGCTCCCAGTGTTACCACTGTGTCAACCACCCACTGAAATGGACTACACCATGGAGGAGGTTTTAATTTGCTAAATACATTTTCACTAACATAAGAAAAGTGATCCCTAACAAGTTGCCTTCGTTATTTCTCTCTGAATCTCTTGAGCAATGCTCTTCATTGATCACTTCTAACTTTAGATGACTGAAATGGGCCAATTAATAGACACTTGTGGTTTGGGCACAAATGATGTAGAAATGGTCAAGAAGTGAGCTATACAAGACTAAACCTGGGATAGGCAATCAGTTGGCAGGGTTATGGGATCATGGACAATTATCTAACTTTTGTGGATCTCAGGTTTGTCATTTTGTTATAAGCAAGCTTTAATTTAAAATATTCTACATGTGACTCTCAAATTCCCAGTATTGTGAGGCCTTAGTTCGGATGGACACATGTTCTAATTCATTGTCTCCTGTAATCATTTTATCCTTTCAAGTTTCCCAGTGACCCAAAGGAATAGAAAGGTCGCAGCAAACAGGTAACAATTATGACAAAGAAAAAACAGTTCTGTGCTACCACAAGAAGTAGAATTGTGTGCTAGTGAAATAAACATTAATCTTAATAAAATTGAGTTTTATTAAGAACCAAAATGCAGTTTCTAATGCTAAACTTACTACTCCCTTTAAAGTGCTGCATGGAGCCATCACAGTCAGGTGTTGTGACTGGTTAGAGCTGTGAACTTCGCAAACTTAAGGTGTGCTGGGGGCTTCGTCAGCACTCTGCGAGGATCTTCTCTCGTCCTTCTCACAGTGACACCGGGAGGTAGTCACTGGTGCCGCCTCTTCCTTACCTGGAAGACAACCGAGGCTGGGAGACACTACATCATGTCCACAGGGATCCACAGGGGGTCAGTCGTGGAGAGGGACAGGGAACCCAAGTCTTTCCTGCAGCAAAGTGGGAGATCTCAGCTCAATCAAGTTTAAGTTTTCTATTTTTATAGAAGTAAAGAATAAATATCAGAAAGCCGCTTCAGCAAGGCCAGTGGAGAAGTTGTCTTTGTGGTAAAGTTTACTTTTTATTGAAAATGACCCAGATTTCCACATTTGCACTTTATTGACCACAGTTGTTCTACTAAAAAAAACAAAAAACATTATTTCTTTAGTTTAGCTTCTTTAACCATGTGTGATTTCATCATGCCAGCCTTGTGGAAGACACCACATTTAGGGCCTCTGGTAGTTGCATGCTCCCCACACTCACACACGCCCGCCCTCACACTCAGTCAGGGACCCTCACAGCGGCTCCGCGGTGCTGGACACACAGCTGGAAACATGGACAGTGACAGCCTTTCAACATGGACAATTCCTGTTCATAGTCGTATAACTAAAGTGAGTGCTTCAGTCTTTAGTGAGATCTAACCCTGAAGTCATGGACCAAGAATTTTGTGTGTCATCAAATCATATAGAAAACTGACATCTTAAAGGTCTTGAATTTGTTGTAGCTCAGTCTGTCTCTGAAAAGGTCGGGAAGCCCTTCCTTTCATTGCGACTGGGTGGTGCCCAGGGTCGGACCCTGCCACGGAAGTTCATGTCATGCTACAGAGGCTTTGCTGGCCGCTGGGTGAAGGAGGCTCTGCAGGAAGGAAAAGGATGAGGGGAAAAGGGGGTGATATTTTCTCAGATTTCCTGACTTTAGCTTGTATTTCCTTTCTTCTGAATTGTGGTCATTATCTTGTATGGACCTTCAAGTGTATTATTTTAGATAACTTCCTTCTTCAAGGAATTGGATAGTTTTTCTACCCGATAATTTTTTCAGTACATGTCTTAAATTCCTTGGTGGCTCTAATGTGGGAAAGGTGACCAGGTATCTAACCTTTGGGAAACAGGCCTGTGTTTGGGGACTGTCTCTTCTAACCTGCTGAGTGTGCTCCCCGCGGACCCTTCTTTTTCTTGGCTGAGAGCATCGTTCTTCCTCCCCACCCGCACTTACTCTGCTGTCTGCTGGTGTTGCTCCGCCTCTTCCCACGCCTCCCTGCTCTCCTACTCAAGGCCAGTCCTTCCAGCGCCGTGTCTCTACCGGGCAGCGCAGCGGCAGGGCGGTCAGCACACGGGCTTGGCAGAGGGGTTGCCGCGGTGCAGGTCTCAGCTCCATTGCACTAGATCATTCTGTGCCCCTAACACACACACAGCCACACAAAATATATGTATATATTTTTTTAACTTATAAAATAAAGATAAAAATAATGTCAGCCTCCTAGAGTGTCTGTGAAGATGGACTCTATGAAACAGTTAAGAACAGCTTCCAGCATGTGCCTGGCACTTAGTCAACGCTACTTGTCATTATCCTTGCTCTCAATCACATCTGCGCACAGTGTCGCAGACACAGATACAATCCCCAACACTTACGCAGGACCATTCAAGACGGGTGCCTCATTTTCCCCATCTGAAAAGTAAAGCTGATGATTCCTATCCACATTGGGAGCTATTTTGAGTGCTTGAGCTGCACCAATTTATAATTCCTTCACCTTCTGAAGGTGAATCAATTCTTCAAAAACTGTTGCCACGTTCTTTAGGAAATAGCTCACTGCTCCCTTAATCAAAATAGCACTCCACCGGCCTAAGTGAGACTCTACTCCTTCAAAAGATAAGTGTCTTCCTCCCCGTTCCTGGTAGGATGTTTGGAAATGACCTTGGGCTCCAGAGGCCATGTCAAAGTCCCAGATGGATGCTCTTCCTTGGGTTAAATAGTCACCTTGCCCTGAGGTCATGGGCACATCAAAATTCAAAAAGGGATTCCCCCCTTGAAGATAGTATGTTGCTTTTAAGAAAGATTGCACACCTGGGCACAGTCCCTTTCCTGGTGTGTTATAACTGATTAGAATTAAACAACATCGAGGGCAGCTGAGGAACGCACAGCGAGCAACACACTGACCAACTTACCCCAGTTTGTTAGATAAATCTGGGAAGGGCACAAAGGTCACTGTCTTCCTCTTTTCCTATCTTGACAGACACTTTTATCTGCCTCTTCAGAAGTGGCAGTTTATTCCGGGAGTCCTGCCTTCAGGCCTGAGAACTAACAATGTAAATAACAAATGCAAGTCAGCCCAAACCTGAGGTCAGCTCAGATGACAGCTACACAACCCAGAGGGCACCGTCAGGACAGGGAGCCTCCAGCCAGGAAAGTTTTGACAAGAACGTTCCTGTGATGTTTATTCATTTCCGCTTAGTTTTCCATTTCTCTGGGCTCCTTGGCTGATTTGAAATGATGGCCAGTGTAAGGATGTTGGCTCGGGTACCTGCCTCTAGAGATGGTTGTCAGGGTCTTGAGGGCGGCAGCAGCCTATGGACACGTTGCCAGATTCCTGTCCTACCAGACATATCCACCTGGCTGGTGGTTGCTAATGAAAGAAATGACTGGAATTTGAAGACAGGTTTTAGTTCAAAACCTGTTGTACTTCAGATTGAGACAGCTCAGAAAAAGCTTTGATTTCTCAGCTGTTGATGGGCTTTAAAATGTCACCGTATGGGCTTTAAATTGTAATCCCCTGAGTCTGAATTGGCTCTCATGGTAGATACTTAGTGACTCTGAGCAGTAAGTTGGGTGCCTCTGGGAGTCGGAGCTGCACTTCAAAGCCTGGGGAAACAGTAGGGACACAGCCTGCGGTGCTCCAGGCTAAGTCTCAAAAGGGCTGGGCTGGAGTCAAAGAGACAAGGAGGCCAAAAAAATCAGTCACTCTTTTTTTCAGTCTTTGCCAGGGCTTCAAAATAAGCATTTATCTTGTACCCTATAAAATATATACAAGTATTATGCACCCATAATAAGTTAAAATTAAAAAATAAGCATTTATTTTAAAGCAATGTTGACTGGATCTAGTGTTGTGGTCAAATTGAAATTTGATAGGAATAAAACTAATTGTATTGAGTTCTTCCATGGTGCCAGGCGCTCTTCCAAGTACTTTGTACATATTAAGCATTTAATTTTTGAAACAATTATATAATTTAAGCACTATCACCTCACTTTTGTAAATGAGGAAACTCAGACACAATTAAGTTAAATATCTTGCTCATGGCGATAAAATATATAGCTAAAAGGTTTTTTAAAGATCCCAAGATTTGAACCCCAACCTTAAACCTAGCCTTAAACTCAATCCTAACCCTAACCTGAACCCAATCCCTAACCTTAAACCTAAGCCTAAATCTAAATAGAACCCTAACCAAAATCCACCATCTCCAAAAGTCCACACTCTTAATCGCTATGCTGTAATGAACGATTACATGCTGATATTTGGGTACTAGTACTTGAGGACTAATGAAATTATTCAACAGAAAATAAAATGCATAGAGATTACTATATGGTAAAAATGATAAGATAATTTTATTAAATAGATTGATGAATTCAGTGAATGACCAAATACTCTGGCTTTAGTTTAATGAGTTAAGGAACATACTTAAAAGATGTATTTATCATTTATGCGTAAGCTCTGCGTAGCTTTGAAATTTAAGAAATTCTTCCAAGTCTAGGAGCTAAAGCTTTTGTAAGGGTAACAGAAATGGGTTTTTCATTTAGGAAGTTGCATTGGCTTTCTTAAAGAAATATTCTTTTTTTAAAATAAGACCTTGCCCTGCCTCAAAGACGCTAGTAAACAGCAGCTATATTTCACCATCAAAGTAAAGTGCTGTCAAAATATTAAATTATTTATATTATGATTCTGCTACCGGGACCACAACTGTCAGGTCTGTGGTACCCCGAAGATTAGCAAGGCACAAAGGAGAATGGAAAACATCAGCATTCAAATGGATTTGCTAAGGATGGAAAGCTCATTTAGAAAATGATAGAATCTGCCCCCTTGTGAGCCAAACACCAGCTGTAGGGGCAATGGAAATTAAATTTCACATTCAGTTTTACATTCAAAGACAGTAACAATGAAAATCAAATTCAGGATTCACAAATAGGCCAGGTAAATCAGGCAAAAAGAGGTGGCAGAAGAATGCATTTCTGTGATATTGTCCATTTCTAGGATTTTATCCCGACAACATTTAGAACAGGCCTTATGCACCACACAGGTGTTGAGCACCTGCTTGTTGATTGAGAGAAGGAAATGAGTCATCACAGCTGCTCTGTGGGTGTCAATGATGGAGAGAGGGCCTTCCAGATAGTGATGAACTGTGTCACGTCATTTTGGCTAAGCTGCATCTTTAAAAACACGTGGAGAGGATAATATACTTTTTATGTATTTGGTTTTATTCTTAACTGAAAGAGACATATGTTGCTTCAACTCATTAAAAAGCCTGAACATGTTCAAAATCACTCTGGTAAAAAACTTCTCTTCAAAATAAAATTTGTTAGGAATAGTGACTGAACTTTAAAAGTATCAGATGTAGCCATCCTGTAAATTGACTGGATTATTTAAGCTGATAAGATTTTTAGTGGAAAGGGAATGCAAAACAGCACTTACAGCCATTCCTAGCCTCTGCCCTCCGGTAGTACAGGGCTGCTGCTGCACCACCTTCTCAAGGTCGTTGGCGCTAACTCAACGCAGTTACTGTTGCTTTTGGTTTTCTCTCAGGGGGACTGGACAGCAAACTTTACAGTGTGTCCAAAGCTGGGCTGGTTGCTTCATGGATACACGTGACAGAGATATAAAGGACATATCACTCTCTTGCTTAAATCCGTCCATTGGCCTCTTTTGTCCTCAGAATAAAATCTCAGACTCTTGGCAGCGACTTCCAGGACCCTCTGCAAACCTCCCCCTCCCCACCAGCTTACTGTGCTACTTCCTGTTCTATCCCTTTCCTTCTTGGTCACATCTTCAGTCAATATTTTTTGTTCATAATATTTTGTTCCTTTCTTTTTTTTTGTCACAATGTATAATCATGGATCCCCATGTATTTATTTGTTCAGTGCATTTTCTTCCATTCGAGGAGGGAAATGAATGATTTAGGGTATGTGCTTGTGACCTAAAGAACACTTGGAAAGATATGGGGAGTCGAGACCATAAATGTAAAGCAGAGAATTATACAAAAGGAAGAATATCGAATGTGCAAAGTTCTCTGAGCACATAGGTCACGGCAGTTAAGGAAAATGAGCTGTCTCTGGTGGAATTTGGGGGAATCGGGAGAGCATTACAAAACTGGTGAGGAGGGGCTGTGTGGATGGGGAAACGGCACGGGCAGCGGCCCAGAGGCGGGAAAGGGAATTGCCTGCGAGGGCGGCAGTGGGGAAGGAGAGCTGCCAAACAGAGAGGATGGATTCGGCCACGGCGACCTTTGAGCTCCCAGAGCGCGGACGGCAGATGGTGCTCTTGAGCGCCCCCTCGCCCAAAATGCGCCCACAGCGCAGGTGTGATGGGGCCCACGTCATAGGCAACGACCAGAACCTCACTAACGCCTGTTCCCAGCGTTGCCCTCAGGAAACCGTAACGGAATACAAATAAGGGAGCAGCTGAAGTTAGAGTCTCTTACACAGTGGGAGAGATGCCTTTTTTATTTTTGAGACTTGTGGTGTATTAAAAATGAAAAATATGAATAAGCTTACAGAAATTCTGATGTATTATATTTTAATATATTCATTTAACATAACATCAGTAGCATTAAAAAATTACAAGGTAGTATAATTGTGCTAGTCACAAAATAGAAGATTTTGAAAAAAGTATACACCATTGGAGATGCAGTTCAAAAATGAAACAAAAGCTTAACTTTGTACTATAAATGTCTTCTGTATAACCTCATTTATAGACAACTTCAAACTCCCATGGAGCTTATGGGCCGGAATTGGAGAGGGGTAGGCCCCTCCTGGGACTCCTGAGGTCATTCAAGGTCCTGGAACTGACACTAAACTAGAAAGAAAGTAGCTAAACTATGATACATCTTGAAAGAAAAAGATTTAAAAATATAAGTTAAAGTAACTCCATGGTAGCATAGGACCGTTGATAAAAATGGTGATATTGAGAAGGGACACTTATGGATTAAGGATTACAAGTTAGGTTTTATGTTCTCTTGAGTTTAGGGTGATGGTAAGGTGGACAAGTGGAAAACTAGTTAAGGCCTTAAAAATGTGAAACTAAAGAATAAAGAGCAGGCCAGCGCTGGAGTTACGACGTGAACGTACCGGACGTGAAAATAATTACAACTGCGAAAAAGGCAGGGGGGACAGATTTGGCAGAGGGATTTTAAACAGAGTTCAACACATTGCTTATATTTATCTTCCCTTTTCCCCTTCTCCCAAAAACTAAACAGAAACTCAGTTAATGACGTACTAAATCATAAATTGAGACTGCATTTATGTAACACTGGAATCACAGGAAAAGCAAGCAAAAATGGAGTCAATGACGGCCATTGTCCAGACATCCCCCAAAAGTTCATGTTCAAAACCTTACAATTTTTGGACTCTGGTTAGTCAGGTATTGGAGACTTCCATAGCCCTGTAATGGATGGTTAGCAGCATGAATTTTGAGGCTTGGAATATTTAGGTTTGGTTCTTGGATCTGTTGTTGAGTAACTGTGCAGTCTTTATGGGCCTCACTTTCCTCTTCTGTAAAAAATAACCCATTGGAGTTGTGAGATAATGTGTATAGAACATATGGTTCAGTGTCGGCTCTGTAGAATATGTGGTGTAGTACCAGACACTGGTTTTAAAATGATTATGTTTAGTAGATTAAAGGAGATAAAAAGCAAAAAAAAAAAAAAAAACAAAAAACAAAAAACAGTTCGTGTTCAGCCCTCACCGAGCGCAGGGGCTGCACTCCTCCCGCGGTGTGGCTTTCCTCCTGCACCCTCCTCCTGCACGTGCAGAATAGCTCAATGGCTACGTTAATATGTTGAGACCTCGCTACAGAGGGAATTAGCAATTTAGTCTTTGGATTTAACGTTGCCCTGTTTCCTCAGTCATCTTTTCAAAAGTAAATACTCCTTTATGTTGAAATATATTAATACTAAGTGATTAGTATCTTGGAGGAAATTAACTTTTCAGTTTTTTAATTTTAAAATATCTAATTGACAAATAAAGAGTGTGTATATTCAAGATGTACAACACAGTGATTTGATATACATACGCAGGGTGTAATGATTTTCACAATCCAATTAATTAATGTCCATCACCACCCATGCTGTACATTAGCTCCCCATACCTTGTTCATCTTATGTCTCATCAGATTTATGTTTTTGGTGGTAGAGACTTTGCGTGGACAGGGTATTGAAGGCATTGAACTTTTGGTTGGTGTGAGGGAAATGGGAAGGACCCCATAGCAAAGATGACCTAAGTAAGGAGGCAAATGTAGATACCCATGTGAACACTGTGACCACCCCTCACCACTGAGGCCACGTGTGCAAGGGGATGCCATGTAAACAGAGCATCTGAGACAGTACCTGATGCATCAGATACATGCAAGGCCAGCCTCTGCAGACTGTAACCGCTGTAGGTCAGCACTTTGGTCCAGGGCATCACTCTCAAGAAGAGCCCCATCTCGGGGCTCCTCTCACACAGCTGTGCTGATGGGCCCAGCCCATAGGCCCCACTTCCTTCTGCAACTGTTCCTTTCCAAGACAGTGAGGTGGGGTCCATGCAGCCTGAGTTAACTCCTCCCTGCAAGTAGTTTTCACCAATGCTAGAGCTGCACAATGCGGAGTCACAGTCATGGCCACACTGCACTTGACCGTCAGGACACCAGCCTTACAGGGACAACTGCCCAGATTCTTTCAACGTTCATCAAAGTCCCTGCACAAAGTCCCTGAGTGCCAGGCTTGGAGCTAGCCTGGAGATAAAGGTTATCTTGCCAAATAAAGTTGGCAGAGCCTACTTCAATGGCCAGAACGTTCTGACCCCAAGCCCAGGGCTCCTTCATAAACCATGGTGTTTCCACAGGTGGACTGGGAAGGACCCTACCCACATAAACAGATAATTGTTTGGCATCCTATTCAAAGGGCTTGGTTTTAAAATAAATTAATTCTGCTTTACATAAACAGTTTATGCCTCCAGAGCCAAGCTGGTACTTAGTTTAATGATTTCATACACTACCTTCTCTTACTGAATGTTTCACGTTATGCTTGTTCTCTCAAAGTTGGAGTTGTTGCTCAGTATTCTGCAAAAGGGAAGGAACAATTTTTATATTGCATCCAAGGGCCTTTTAATAAATATCACCATTGTAAAGGATTGTCATCTTTGCTGCTTCTTAACAGGAGTGCTCCAAAATGCATAGGTTTTTCCATGGCCATGAAACAATGCAATGTCTTTTTTATCTTTAGGTTATAGCTTTGCATAGAAAAATCCCTTTTATTCCTTATTGTGTATTTCCTCCACTTAGTGTAAAATGTTTTGAGCTATCACAGGGTGTTTCTCCTGGGTTATTTCCACATATGTCACCTGTTGGAGAATTATTAAAACAGTCATTCTAAAATAGTTGTTTGCTTATTTCTCCCCCCCAAAAGCTTATGATCTTTAAAAAAAACAAACTTTAATATAACATCAATATGACAATGCAACAAATAACCTCTCAAATATAAATAAAAGCATAAATCACTCTTTTCTTTACATCTGAAAGATAATAGATTATAATGTATCCTTCCCTCTCCCACCCCCTGCCAAAAAATGGCACAGGAACATTGATTTTTTTTTATTTGCTCCTCAAATTTGTCTTTTAGTAGTTGAGAGCAGATGAAATCTTTTATCACTATATTTAGACGTCAACCAGGCAGGTCGATGCCATGGTAACTGCTGCACAAAGAAATGTTAGCAAAGGAGGGGCTCGCGGGCTCGCAGGAAGTGCTTACTTAGTGCCAAGTGAGAAAGAGTAAAACTGCCGCCTGGCCGAGGCCACCAGTGCCTACTTGCCTCAAGGCAGGCCGGCCATCTGAGCCCCGCCGCCACCCCTGTGAGGCTGATGCCTGGGAAACAGAGAGGGATGGTACAAACGAGTCCCTGCACCCTAAATCCAGGATACCACCCTCAGAAGCCCAGCGGTGCTGCGTTGGCTTTAAGCAATCTACTGCCCTTGAGTCCCAAGATCATTCTAGATGTTCACTCGATAATAACGAGGTATAAAGTAAGTTTGTTCCTTTGTGCTTGTACCCCATGTTATTCCAGCACACCTGCCTCCTGGTGAGAATCCACAGGGCCAGCACAGTCTCACCAAGGGCTTGCCTTTTGCCCAAGACTGTTTTAGGCACTGGGGATGGAAAAGGGAAGGGACAGGCAGGGCCCTGGCTTTCTCGGAGCTTAGTTTCACTGGGAGAGAGGCGGGTGAGAAAACACAATAATAAACAACGATTATAAATGTATAATAGACATACATTTAAAATGCCATATTTGTACGGAATGTGAAGGCGATCCAGCCAGGCAGCTGTCATCGGAAGGGGCTGGTTGGCGGGTGGAGAACCTGGGAAGGTGGCTCTGAAAGGCTGAGATGAACTGAGACTTGAATGGCAGGAGGGCAGCCTCCCAAACACGGAGAAAGTGCTCGCGGAGCGGGACAGCAAGTGGAGAGGAGGCCAGGCTGTATCCCGCAGGGCAGGTCCGGTGTTGAATGGCCCTTGTCCAGCGGGGCCCTGCCAGCTCCTCAAAGCGCCCACTCTTCCCACAGCCGTGCAGTGGATCTGGGATCCCCCAGAAGGTGGTCTCTGGTCTCGCCCAGAGACCGAAAAGGAAGAGCTCATGTCCACCAGCAAAGTGCACCGTCTTCCTTCTTTTTGAGAACTCCCGCTCACTGCAGCTGGGGTAGGAGCCCAGGGAAGTCCTTTTGTCCTGGGAGCCTGAAAGTCACAGCCCTGCTGCCTAACAAGCCCTTGCTGGGTAACAAGGGAGGTTAAAACCAGCAAGGGTAACCTTGGTCAAGGGCTGTGCTCTGGCTCCACAGCCTCCTCCCGGGGACTCCGGGGCTCCGAGGCAGCCTCCCCTCCTGCCCAGGCCCCACTGCTGCAGCCTGGGTGCAAACCTCTCAGCTGCCCCAGTCTCATCCGGCAGTCTTTTCTCCCCAGGACTCAGTCAGAAAACCTGCGCAAGAGGCAGCGTCCTGGCTTCAATGTTTCCTTCACTCTCGACCCTTTGAACTAGCCTGAAGCACAGTTTCTCTTCCTCTGGTGTGAATTCTTTTTCTTCTCCAAGGACCTCCACAGTTCCTCCTGTGGTGGCAGCCACCCCACCAAGCTTGCGCAGGGCCAGAGAAGGCCAAATGTGAGCAGAGATCCAGCTTGGGTTCCAGTTGGTTCTTTCAAAGAGTACCGGTGTGTTAATGCCATGGGTGCCCCTGCCCCCAGCGCTATTCGGAAATGTGCCTTATGGGGGTGAGCTATGTGGTCTGGGCACGGAGTCCCACAATTTTCTCAGGAAAGAACAGAAAGTCAATGATTTTCCTTTCTCTCCTTGTCTGGTTACAACAGGATTTACAATGATCGGGGTAGCACGACACTGTTGCTGTCTAGCAGAGTGGGCTGATGAAGAGTAGAGGAGGCTTGGAAAATAGGATTTTACAGACAAAAGAAGGAGTCTCTTTTGGCCTTTCTTCCAGTCTGGTCACAGACGTTTGAGACGCACCTTCAGGAACCTGGAGGATAGCCCAACAGTGAGCTTTGCCTCCACCTCACAATGTGGCCGTGTTCTCTGCGTTTGCGTGGAGCGAGTTAGAAACCAAATAATTCATTTCCTTTAAAAAGAAGATAAGGCCTGTAGGCAGGACACGCATGGCGCTATAGTTGTGGAAATATGTTTTCTAGGCTAAAATATGACTTGCCTTGTTTCACATGTACTTACTGATGACATGGAGGAAGCAGGTCTTCCTTTTTGAGATACTGACCTTGAAATGGTAGGAAATGTATTATTCCTCACTTTGTGATGGGAGCTATGGAGGGAGTCAGGACATTCGACCACCTGCTCAGGAGACATTGTGGGATGCCTACCAAGTGGAAAGTACTGTGCCGAGGCTTTGGAGTAGCTGAACCCAAGCAGGGGCAGAATGTTTTTTCTCGTTCATTCACTCAACACACATTTATGGAGCACCACTGGGTAAATTAGTTCTGGGAGTTTGTGCTGCAGTTAATACCTATGTTAATAGCACTTTCTCCAGCGGTTCTTGTAAGAAAGAAATGGGATAAAGTTGCTTAATAATACCTCTTAACTAGTGGGATGGGTGAATGATTATCTTCCTACCCTTTTCCATGCTTTTTAGGATAAAATACTAAATGAGCTGTGTGGCATTCAAGACCCTTTTAAAAAGCATGCACACATCTGTCTGGTCTTATTTCTTGAGACTTCTTTTTCCGGAATCCCTATTGCAATGGCATCTTAGCTTGCTAGGGATGCCGTGACAAAGTACCTGACTTCAGCAATAGAAACCGATGGTCTCACAGTTCTGGAGGCGAGAGTCCAAAGTCAAGGTGTTGACAGGATTGGTTCCATCTGAAGGCTGCGAGGGAAGGTTCTGCTCCAGGTCTCTCTCCTTGGCTTGTAAATGGTTATTTTCATATTCTCATAGTATTCTCCTTGTACGCATCTTTCTATGTCCAAAATTAGTGTTTTTTTTTTTATAAAAGCACCCCAGTCATATTAGATTATGGCCAATCCTGATGATATGACTTTAAATTAACTAATCACATCTATGACAACACTATTTCCAAATAAGGTGTCATTCTGAAGGACTAGGGGTTAGGACTTTAACATATGAATTTGGGGAGACACAGTTCAACCTATAACAAAGAGTCTTGTTTTACTTGTAGGATCTGAACACACCCTGTTCTTCTGTACATTCTTGTTCTGTCTACTTTCCTGAAAGCCCTTCCTGTTGAAATATCTCTCATTCTTCAAGTCTAACTCCATGTTCATATCCTCCATGGAGCTTTCCCTGATTTTTCTAGCTGGAGTTAACTTAAATTTTTTGAATCATAAATGCAATCCTTTTATTTTATATTAAAACAAATTTTATTTATTTTAGTAATTATTTTTGGTATCATTTCTCTTATAGTACTATTCAGTCAATAAACATTTTGAATGAATGAAGTTATTTGTGAAGATATTTTTCCTAAAGGGGTTGTAAACTCTCAAAATAAGGCACAATGTTTATACTTCCTTTTATGATAAATGTTATTTTAACACAAATCCTTATGTGTAGGGTGGAAGAACAGAGGAAATACTCAAGCAGGAACATGAAGGTTCATTTGGGGTAGAGGAAGACTCTTCCTCGATAGACGCTTGGTGGTCCAGAGGCTATCGTTTCACCTCGCGAGCTTTGAAAACTGGTTCCAGCTGCAGATGGAGAGTGGCTTCCTCTAAAGAGGCACCTGCATAAGGTTGAAGAGTAAAATCGGGACATCAATTTACTAACTCACAGTGAGAAATGGACTGTCATCAACACAAAAGGGCAGCATCTCCTGGTTAGTCCTATGCGGGAAGCCGGATCTAATCAGAAGTTTGCTGGGTGAACCTGGAGTCCGATCAAAGGAAAATCAGTAAATGATTTGAGTATTTAATGGCACCAGACTAAGGTAATCTGATGCGTTTGTCTCCGTAAGTTGTCAGTTGCCAATGAATACCATTCTTGAACCTGTTGACAACATTTGAATCTTGAGCTATTCTTCCTCTTTGTGTAATGTAATTATCCTGAATTTTATAATCTTCAGGGATCATACCTTCCTCTTAATAAACAAGTAAAATACTTTGTGGCTCCCACATGATGTTGTATAAACAATTCAGCCACCTCTCCAGTGTTGCTGAGGATTTCTTATCCTCCTTATCCTTCGTTCTCTCTCACCCTAAGTTACTCTTCCCAGGTGCCGCCAAAGTCATCGCTTGCCCACTCACTACTATTTCTGTCTGTTGGTTTAGCTCTCACTAGTTTAGTCTTATCTCTTGTATATTACTTTCCTCTGTATCCCTGTCAAGAGGTCATTTGTCTGTACTAGTTAACCAGTCTGCTGAAAATCTGTGTCATAAAAGAATTTCAAAATGAAACCAGGTATCACTGCTCTCAAAGAGCAGTGCCCATCACAGGCCGTCCCTGAGTGGCAGTTTCTCCACCACTATGCTATTGAGACCCCTATTCTATTCCTTCCTATCTCCTCTCTTGCTCTTTTTAGCTCCAGAATTCTCAAGTTGCTGTCTCCAGCCCAGCCCATGTAGAAAACAATAGTAAAGTTCCTTATCTAAAAAAGAAAAAAAAAAAAAGCACAGCCCCTGAGCTATGATTATACTATCATTTTCAGCAAACGTTTATCACATGCCTACTATGTGCCAAACACTGTGATAGGGCTCAGGATACAATAGGGAAGAAAATAAATATAACCCTGTTCTCAGGAACTACTAACCAAAATAATTACGCAAATGAGTGTGTAATTACAAAGTGAGATTGGTGTTCTGAGAAAAGAAACATAGTATTTGGGGACCATTTAACAACTGGCATCTGATCATCAGAAAGGGCCTACCTCAGGAAGTCACAAAAATATCAATTATTGGGTGAGTAAGATAAGAAAGCAGCAAGGGGAGCAGGTGGAGAAGTATAGTCCTCCAGGCAGAGGAAGTCACTGCACAAGGACGGTTCCTGGATCACAGGAAAGCTAAGAAGCCCATTGTGACTGGAGAGCAGAGGGAGGAGGAGAATGGTATGAGCCCACAGGAGGAGGCAGGAGGGGGAGGCAGAGAGGCCAGAGCATGCAGGAATTTAGAGTATTGTTACAGCTCAGATTTAAGTTTTGAAAAAAGGAGTAGCTCTGGCTTCAACATGGAGAATGAATCGGAGATGGACCAGAGTTTGCAAAAGAAGATGGTCCAAACAAGAGTCGGTGGTTGTTAGGATTAGGAATAACTAGCGACCAAAGAGGAGAGAGGAGGAAGGCTTTGAAAATTATCAAGGGGAGAATATCTACAGGAATCAGTGATGGACTGGAGATTAGCGGTAGAACAAAGTAAAAGAGAGAAAAGCCACATACATGACCCTTAGACTTCAGATTGCACATCTGAAAATATGGAAGCATCACAAATTGAAATAGAAAAACTTAGAAGAAGAGAAGGACTTGGAGACTAACATCACGGGTTGAGTGTTGATCATGTTGAGTTCAAGATGCCTTTGAGACACTCAAGTCGAGTTTTTGGCTGGATAATCTGGCTGGGGCTGAGAAGAGATGGCTGGGTTATAATTATTTAAGCAATATTTGGTTTGAAGACGTAGTTAAGGTTGGATGAGACTGTCAAGGAAGAGAGTACAGAGTGAGAAGAGCAGAGGGTCTAAATGTGAACTGTAATTATCAGCAGTTCATGAATAACTTGTCCACAGGGAGTTTTCTACAAAGTAAATGAAAAGCAAAAGGTCAGTTGTTTAGACATGGATGCATGATAAGGAAATGTTTCTGTTTATCACTTATGGATTTAGTTGGGGGAGTTTAAATGAAGGTGGCAACAATAGGGTTGACAGACATGAATGGTAATACTAGAGAGAGGAAAATAGGTAATTTCAGGTTCCTAAGGCTCAAAACACTGGTGCAGGGACTACAGGTGGATAGGAGGGGCCCTACTGAAACAGCAAGAAAAAGTAGGTGTTTCTAGACATAGGCAGAGTGAAAGGGTTGAAAGGTGAGGAATATTTCAAATGTTAGCTTCAGCTTTTTCTGTTAAGTAGAAGGTTAAGTCTTTGCTTGGTGAGGGGGCAACTGGGTGGAGCTGTAGACTGGAGGAAAGTGGAGACACTGTGGAGTGGTCATGGTAGAGAGATGAAGCATGGTGGGCCCATTTAGCCGGCGGTCCTGAACCTATGGTGATACCACAGTAGGACGTCACACCTACACTTCACCTTCAGCGGATTGTGGTGCTGTTGCAGGTGTGGTGAAGGGGGAGTGTAGGTTTGATGAAAGCATATAGAAAGGTTAGCCCAGGATTTTTCTAGATGGACATGATGAAAAGAAGGACAAGACTGTTTGAAGAATTGGCAAAACTATCTTTAAAAGGGGAGGACTGTGGATGGAGTCAAAGTCAGATAAAAAAGGAAACAAAGAAAGTGGAAGGGAAGACTAGATGATTGGGACACAACAGAGGCATTCTGGAAGGCCCCATTAAGGCTGAAATACCACATAGTGGGAACAAGTGGCCAGGAAGGTCATGGAAGGTGAGGAAACTGTGGGAAGAATGTGGAATACTTGGGGTGAATCAGTTTCAAGGGGTGATGAGTCCAGGGTGACCTGCGAGCGTATGGCTGAGGGAGGGGGAAGGAGTGCTTTCTACAGGAGGAGGTCAAGGAACTAAGGGGCTGAGGTATCCTATGCATGGGTCATTCTAATAGGAGCTGAAGGGCCATGAAGCTTCTTGTGATCTCAACCTATCTCCTCAGACTAACTCCTGCACCATAAACGCACTACCAACATCCCTGGAAATGCTTTCCCAATCAAAAGGGCCTTTTCCCAAAGACAAACTTTGCTTCTGTCCCGAATGGTTTGTTTCCCCTGACATCAAGTGTATGGAATTTTTTCCAGTATCAGTTCCCCGATCTCAGACACCAGTGGTTACAGACTGAATGTTTGTGCTCCTCCACCCAATTCATGTGTTGAAACCCGAGTCCCCAGTGTAGTCTTATTCGGAATAAGGAAGTATTAAGGTTAAAGGAGGTTGTAAAGGTGGGACCCTGATGCAACAGAATTAGTGTCCTCATAAGAAGTAATATCAGCAGAGTGCTTGTTTTCTCTCTCTCTCCCCATGCATACACCAAAGAAAGGCCATGTGGGGGCACAGTGAGAAGGCAGCCGTCTCCAAGCCAGGAAGAGAAACCAGAAACCAGCCATGCTGGAACCTTGATCTTGGACTTCAAGGTTCCAGAACTGTAAGCAAATACATTTTCTTTTGTCCATGCCATCCACTGTGTGGTATTTTATATGGCGGCTCAAGCAGACTAATACACTAATATCCAGGGTTAGTGGAGACTCCACAAGTTAACAGGCTCTATTCAGACTGCCCTCATTTTAGATGCCAGCTCCCCAGGGTACCCACACTTCCATCTGACATATCTACAAATTTAGAGGCTCCCATGAGCCCTCTTTGGTTCCATAATTCACTAGAACAACTCACAGAACTGAGGGAACACTGACACTGGCTGTTTTATTATAAAGCATACAACTCAGAAACAGCCAGATGGAAGAGACAAGTACGGCAAGGGCAGAGCTTCCCAGCCCTCTCCAGGCCTGCCACCGTCCCAGCACCTCAGGGTGCTCACCAAGCCAGACGCTCTCTGAATCACCACTTCGGGTTTTCATGGAGATTTCATCACATAAACATGATTGAGAAAATCATTGGCCACTGATGATTTAGCTCAATCTCCAGCCCCTCTGCCCTCCCCAGAGGTTGCGGGGTAGGGCTGAAAGTTCCAACTCTTTAACCATATTTGATCTCACCAGTAACCAGCCCCCACCCTAGAGCTATTTAACTCATTAGCATAAACTCAGGTATGGTTGAAAGGGGCTTGTTATGAATAAGAAAAAAGGTTCCTATCACTTATCACTCAGGAAAGTCCAAGGATTTAAGGAGTTCTGTGCCAGAAACTGGGGGACAAGATCAAATATACATTTTTTGTTATACCCCAAACCCTTGGATGGTGAACATAACTGCAGGCAGCTTTGGAAATAGCAGCCGTGGTTCTTGCTGCTGTCTTCATTGGTGGCCAACCCCTCTTCCTGTTGACCACTGTACACATTCAGTCGATTGTACTTAAACCATGCTACTGTAGCAGCCATCATCTCTCCGCGATGACCTTCCAGACCTCTTATCCAATTCGATACATTTTGATTTTATACTTTACCTGCCAGAAGATATTCAGAATTCTTTTATTGACGAGTCTTCAGGGATACCTCATAATAGCCTTCATGTACCTAATAAACATTATATTGAGTGGATAGGACCTACGAGAGCACAGAAATAGATTAAAGTATTAGATGCCTACTTTTTTTTTACTTTTTATAATGTTCTCCATTTTGGTTGTATTAAAATATGCAGAGAGGAAGTAAATTAATTAATTAAAGTAATTAATTTTTACTCTGTGTTGCTCAGATATTTACATGTGACATATACATACACATACGTGCAGACATATGTATTTGACCATTATTTTCCATATCTATTGCTTAGTTTTCTGTGTTCAAGGATAAACTGCCACTAGGTCCGATTGTCACCTGGCATCAGTCTCTGGCAAACACAGACAATACTGTACCTTGGGATAAAATGAGCTCCTTGAAAACTCGCCCTTAATCTTTAAATTCCTTAACTGGAATAACAAATCATCGCAGTAAAAAACGTTTCCAATTGATAAAGAGTCTTTGAATTTCCTGACTGATGCCTTTAGAACACAAGTCAAGAGTCAGACCTTCTAAAGAGAAGCTTTGTATTAGGCATCAAGCTTATTATACCCATTTAGTTTTATGGATAATGACACACATTCAAAAAAGTACTGAAATGATTTTCTCAAGAAATGTCTTTGATGTTTATAAGGGAATTTAGCTTTTTCTCTTTTTTGAGGAGACTGGTAAACTTACTAAGGAATACTAAGGCTGTCATAATCATATATTTCAGAGGGAAACCGAGTAAAAATGGTGTAACGGTAGTCCTGCTTCATTAGATAATGCAAATAGACTTTTAAAAAATTTGGAAGATCTTAGTTGTATTATCAGATAGAATCATCTAATTTTACAGATGAGAAGATTAGGCCCACTGAGACTAGCCTGGATGGGAGATCAGACTCGGCTGCTCCAAACCTGCAGCTCCATCGTCTTCTCAGAACGACACACAGCCTTTGAAGCCACAAATCAACACAAAGCAGCCCAGGCACAGTTGTATTCCCATTTCTCCACCTTATATTTCACTAGCAAACTGTTCAAAATTCCGTTTTAAGAAATAATGTGTGGCCGTCAATTAAGTTGAGCTGCTTCACAGAGGTCAAAGTTTCTACATTTGATATTTTTATTATAAGCACTTTCTGCCAGGAGTCATTGTGGCACCATGGTACGCAGTCATGTGACAGGAAGCAGTGCCCCTGGTGGGATCGTGATGGGCTTTGGAGTCAGGCAGAGCACACCTCAGAGCCCTGACTTGGTGGCTATGTGACTCTTGGTTGCCCACAGTCCTGCCTGGGAGAATCATTTAGCCCCTTTGAGGCTTAAACTTACTAATCTGTCAAATGAGAAATAACACAATACATAGGGCTATGTGAGGACTAAATGAACTGTGACTAACGCAGTAGTAGATGGTTAATATTTAGACACTCTTAGAGTTGTTTCTCTATTTTTTGTGTCACTTGTAAGATTTGTGAATTTAGACAACTTATTTAATCTCTTTGAGTCTCTGTATGTTCATTGGCAAAGTAGAGGAAATAATAACAATGTCACAGGACTGCCATGAGGATTAAATGAAAATACATAGAGTGTCATTCAATGCTCATTTTTCTTTCCCCTTTTTCTCCTGCCAATAATTTGTCTGGTCAGTCTGAATCAATGACCAGTTTAGGTTGCACTTTTAGATGGCGAACTTGATGATAAGGGTATTTATGACTTCATTTTATGTGGTACATTGTCAACCTGTACACTCTAAAAGTCAGAACCACTAATAGAGCGAGTTGTAGTTTTCTTGATTTTTGGAAGCTCCTTTGTCAAGAAGTTTCTGATGAGAGGTTTTTGCGTTAATCATTGACACTCTAACTGCGGGGAGAGTTGCTTAAGTATGCCCCAGGAAAGGCTCACAGATCCAGTAGTACGTAAAATGGTCTTAACACAAGTTCTTCAGTTTACCTCACAAAGAGTGAGGGTTGGAGCTATGACTCAGCCCCGGTCAGGAGTCAGCTGCTTTTCCCAGAATGAAAGTTTTGTTGCACTTGTCTCAGAGTGTGGATAAGGAGCTCACTCTTGCTAACGATGATGTCACTCTGGCAGGCGGATGTGCTCAGAACAGAAGCAGGTGTCTTTGCTCCTTTGCAAACAGTGGATGTGAAGATGGGGCAAGGCCTTGACTGGCACTTGGGCGAGATCAGTGTGAGAGCCACTAATGGATGCACGAGAGCTACTATTTCTGGCTCAGAAACAAAGCAGAGTATTCACCGATTACACTAAAAATCACAGGCGATTTGTTTCTTTTTAAAATCATTCTTATAATAATTATTGATTTGTTCATAATTTTCTAAAATAGTTTTGGAAGAGAAGAGATGCAGCCAAACATCCTGCTATTGCTGTCATTAGGGAGCATTGTAACCGTTTCTGCTTTATGGCTGATAAAAGACTCAGCATAACAGGCAAAGCTGGAGTCGGCAGAACTCGATTTTATTTCTAATTTTGGGGCTTACTTATTGGGAGAATTTGGAAGAAGAAAATAATGCACTCACTCCAGCAATAACAAAACTTAGATCCTCTGAACCAAATTAACTGAGAGATGGTGAAGACTGGTCAGATGATCCATGCATGTAAAATTTATCATGTACCCAGCATCATGTGCAGAACATTCATGCCTCTCATCTTATCTAACTAGGAAACACAATTGGAAGTTCGGATAACTCTGGATATTTATTAGATCAGTTTAATACTGTTCTTAAAAGATCCAGAGTGATTCAATTGTAAACAACAAAATGTTTACCTCTTATGAGTTTTATGACTTATTTATATTATACTAAAAAAAAGGAAAGTCTTTTCACACTCAGTCTGCATTATTTCCATGCAGATAATCCAGCCTGCTAGTGTTTATTAGTATGTACATTACCTCATTTTTAATTATCTAGCCTTAATTTTATTACTTTTTTGCAAAGAAGTGAATCACTGTCATCTGCTTACAGCAAATTAAGTTATAGACTATGTGCTATTAAAAATCTTGAATAAATCTTGATAGTTTAACGAGTAATTTTTAAGAACAATAGATATTGTCAACTCTGGCATGAAGTATTTTGTGAACTAGAGGAACACCAAAAGATTTCATTGACTCTACTACAAACTCACAAAAGAAAAAATTGTATTTTATTGTACGCAATTATATCTTATTCTGATTTAAGTAATTAGTTAGATATTAAAAGTATCTGACTAATTCAGATACTTCAAAACCAGTGAGAGCAGTAATTATATAAATGAAGCATAAATAATTAAAAATGAAAAATCATGCGTGTCTGGATTTAAAGCTTTTCAAAATGTGTGTGTTCTAGAACCAGCTCATTCTGCAGAGCAGCATCTAGGAGGGTAAAGTTAACATGGAGTTAAGTAGAAAAATCACATTATAGACTTCACAGTTTAATCTTGACCTAAATGGTACTCAACTGCCTAAAAACAAATGAATAGATATGCTCATTATCATTTAGATACTGTTTTGCCAAAACATTAATTTAGATTTCAGTCTCCTTTTCAATTAAAAATCCAGGAATGCAAAAATGTAAACGCCTTGCCACTGAGACACCAATATTGGAAATCAGGTGAGACATATGTCCTGCCACCTATGTAGCTTCTAGTCATATGTTCGTTGTGAAGATCATGGGAAAACTGCCTTTTGCAAGAAAGTCCTGTTATATTTCCTTGTGCTACTCAAAAATGAAAATAGTTAGGGTATATTATCTGATCAAAATAAATATTTTTATTTATTAGAACAATTTCTTTTTGGTCCTTAAATTGTTGTCTGCTATAATTTTGGCCCCAAAAGAAACACATTAATTTTCTAAAACAGATATTTAAATTACCGTAAATGCCTGGCATTTTGCTTTAAGGAAGAAGCATTAAAACATTGGAAAGAACACTCTTTGTTGGGTGCTGTTCTGCCCAGATAAGTGCTTGCTTGAAACAAAGTGAAAATGTATTTCCTTTTCCTAAATTTTTTTGGTTATCACAATTTTTATAATGAAAACAATGTTTATCTTACTTATTACTTCAGATGATTTTTTCAGAGGCACATAGAAAATATACCCAAAGGATCAAGAAAGGTAGTATAAGAATGTGAAAAATCTAGACAAGAATGTGAAAAGCCTGACTGGTGAAAAGTCTAACACTGAAAAGTGTCAACCAGAATCCTATATCCAGTGAAAATATCCTTCAGGAATGTTGCTGGCAGAACTACCTTAAAAGAATGAGTAAAATAAGTTCTCTAAATAAAAAGGAAATGATGAAAGAAGCACTCTTGAAACATTAGGACAAAAGAAAGAATAAGGTAAGTAGGAAAAGTAGGGCTGAATATTAATTTTCTTTTCCTCTTGAGTTTTCTAAATTATGTTTGGCAGTTGGAGCAAACATTATAACACTGACTGATGTGACTCTAGATGTATTTGGAAGAAATACATAAACAATTATATATTACAAATGGGGAGGCTAAAGGGATTCGAAGGGAAGAAAGAACTCTCCATTTCACTCAAGCTGGTAGAACCAGAAGACTGAGATAAGAAGATAGATACATAGAAATATGTAAAAAATATATATGATAGCAAAACCACTAAAATCCTTACATAAAAAAGCTATAGAGAAAGATATACTCAATAAACACTATAGATTAATCAAAACTGGAAGTACCAAAAAATGTTCAAGTAACCCGAAGGAAGATACGAAAAGGAAACAGAAAAACCCAAAACAGAGAGATTAAACAGAAAACAAAAAATAAAATGCCAGATATATCCTATAATGTCAATAACCACATTAAATGCATCAATTCAGGAAGAGATATAAGCAAATTTAACTTAAAAACATAAAACATGACCTAACTATATTCTGTCTATAAGAAACTCACTTCAAATATAATGATATAAGGTAGGTTGAAATGAAAAAAAGGAAAAAGATATAACATGAAAATACTCAAATTAAGTAGAAGTGGCTACATTAATATCAGATAATATAGACTTAAGGACAAAGAAAATTATAGGGACAGAGAGGGCCTTTGCATAAAGATAAAAGATCAATCCACCAAGAAGCACATCCTGTTGTATACACCAAATAATAGAACAGAAAAATATATGAAACAAAAACTGATAGAAGAGTTTGATCTCATCTGCACCTACTTGGATACCCTTGATACCACCGTCTTGCCTAATTGCTATTGCTAGGACTTCGAGCACTATGTTGAATACAAGAGGGGAAAGTGGGCATCCTTGCTAGTTCCAGTTCAAAGTAGGAATGATTTCAGTTTTTCCCCATTTAGTATGATGTTGGCCATAGGTTTGTCATAAATGGATTTGATAATTTTAAGGAAGGAGCCACCTATGCCTATTTTGTTTAGAGTCTTTATCATAAAGGCGTGTTGGACTTTTTCAAATGCTTTTTCTGCATCTATTGAGAGAATCATATGGTCTTTGTTCTTGCTTTTATTTATGAGGCGAATTGCATTTATAGATTTGCAAATGTTGAACCAGCCTTGCATCCTTGGAATAAAGCCCACTCGGTTGTGATGAATTATTTTTTTGATGAATTAATTTTTTTATTATTATTTTTTAATTTGTGTTGCTGAATTCTATTAGCTTAAATTTTGTTGAGGATTTTTGCATCTATATTCATGAGGGATATTGGTCTGTAATTTTCTTTTTTTGTTGGGACCTTTCCTGGTTTTGGAATTAAAGTGATGTTCACTCCGTAGAATGAATTTGGAAGAATTCCATCCTTCTCAATGTTGTAGAATAAATTCTGAAGAATAGGTATGAGTTCTTCTTTGTATGTTTGATAAAACTCTGACGTGAAGCCATCAGGTCCCAGGCTTTTCCGCTATAGGAGGTTCTTAATTACTGCTCCTATTTTAATAAAAATACACATTGCAACTTAATCTGTGTAGTACCTTTTTAGGGTTCCTTTTAATAATAAATAGGAAAATTAAATTTACATTTTTAATAGTGTTATTGTAGTCTCATTTTTATAAACTTAGTGTTATTTAAATCATGATATATGATATGCAGGCAGGAGAATATTCTTATGCCTTACTAATTTTGTTTAGATGTTGTGCATAGTTCATTGTAGCTAATGAGCCAGGAATTAGTCAACACATCATAGATTTACAAAACTAAATATCCCAAATGAGAGGAATATATTTCCCAGATCCAAGATCAAGTAAGTTACCATGGAAAATTATTAACAAAGGCCTCATTCAAGAGGATTTCAGACACTAAACTATGCTTAGCAGGATTAGTAGGATAATGTGATACAAGGACACTAAATAAGATTATACGATTAATGTTTTGCTGGGGCTGCAGGTAGGCTCTTGTGGCTTGTAGCAAGAATAGTGCCCATTTAAACACGAAACACAGTGAGGAAGTCAGGTTTTAGAGGAAGACCTGGCAGGTAGAATCAGGACACATGGGAAGAATCCTCGATTTGCCTGCAGTACGCTATGATCTTTCACAAGATAACTATAAAATGATGAGCCTTGGCAGCAAGTCTTCTGCTTTAAATTTTATATTTCAACTGTTGAGACTACCTTAAATATAGCTATACTTACTCTAAATGGTTAGATCCACTGTATTCAAGATTTAAAATTTAACTTAAAGATTCTTTAATGTTATAAAGAAATACAAAGTTACCTTCAGTTAAAACTGATTAATGGACATCAAAATAACTACAAATATCTTCCAAAATTCTTCTTAATGTTGTCATAAATCAAATTATCTCAGAATTCCATTTTGATCTGTGTGTCAACAATGATTTCTCCATTAGAAGCCTCTAGAAGTAAATGAATCAGTGAATTCCAAGCACACTGAAATGTTTCAAGAGATAGACTTACATTTGCTTTAAGAAGTATGCTCTTTAACACTTTTCATTGGAGGTAATGAATATTTGAAAGTAGGGAACAAATTTTTAATTTCTAAATACCTGACTAGTAACGTCATTTTTACATATAAGCCATTTTCATTCACCATGAATTATTCATGCACCTACCTTAATTTTAATTACCAACCAAAGTTAAAAATCACACTGTACCTAAAAATATAAACACTATCACACTGAAGTTGAGAATGCATTATTCTTTATACATAATTGCTATCATGCTGAGACTGGGTTGCCACCTATTCCTGTGAAACCACAAAGAAGTTCTGTATGTTATTGCCTTAGATATATGAACATGCTAGTTTCTATTACCCTTGTTAAAAACAGACACTTTTTGACAATCTTCCTTTTTCGAATGCTTTTTATCCTTGATGTTTTATTAGTTTTTACTTCACACAAACATTCAGCACATATTGCCACTAAATATTAATAGAAGACTTCCCACCAAATAATCATCTCAGTAATTTATAGGAAGAACAGAAACCTGGTCTCCAAGAATTCTAAATTAGAAGTCCTCCTAGGAGTCACAGTAACTTTAAAACTCTGCCGTAATTTACTCCAAATGAAGTAGAATCATAAGATTTGGGGGAAGGGAAGATGTACTACCTCACTGATACTACCTCTGGCAAAAGTAAAAGTTATCCAAGGCAGATACTAGTTTTACTTACTCTATTTGTATGCCCATGGATCAGTTACATAAGTGTTCAATATGGTCTGTGTGGATCACTTTTCCATGAAACACGAAAACATGACTCTCTATACCGTATTACAAACATTGTGTATTTAACTCTTTCAAACAAATCCAAGTGACTATAATTGGAATAATAGATATTTATTTCTTGGTAATAGTAAATATATTATAAACCTTAAATTTTTAGTTGCAATGCAAGTGTATTATTAACTGTTAAATAAATGTTCTCTTTATTAACATCATTTTAAAAAATTATAAATTGATGGTGTTTTCTAGCTATAAACTATTAGAACTTGTACATAATATTTAAGTTAGATTGATCATTTCATAAATGTTTATAATAGGAAATATTTGAAAAAATAAGTCAAATAGGTATTATATGGCAGTTTTTACATAGAATGAGACTCACAGGAAAAATGAATGAAATATATTAAGTCAGAAAAGCAAATTCCAGAAAAGTATTTTTAATATGGCACTATTTTTGTTATATATTTATTATGCAAAATATATATTAACTCATTTCATCTCCATAGCAACCATATGCAGTAGGTGCTATAACTATAACAACTATTTACAGATGACATAACTAAGGTAGAGAGAAGTTGAAAAAAAAATGCCTAAGAATCTGTGATCTCAACCCAAGGACAATTTTTCTAGTCCAGCCATTCATTTTTTTTAGAAGAAAGGTGATTTTACTGAGTTAATGAAAAGAAAAAAATACATACACATGTATAGCTGTATCTATATAGATATAGATAAAGATGTATAGATAGATATGTACCATAAGTTTATAATATTCAATTTATAAAGAACTCATTTCAAAAATTTCTCAAGTTGATCTATGCCAAAATGGATTTCTCTTGCTTTACATTGACTTCAAAGAAAACTTCCCAAATTATTCCAAATCATATATTTTTTAATATTTCTGATGATATGCTATATCTTCAAATGATAAAATAAACTCCTTTTTAAATCACAGGAAGGAAGATGAGAAATGACGTGAGCAAGTAAAATATACCCACTGCTTATTAATTATTTCATCACATTTCAATTATCTTTAATACGAGTTGTACTCTAGAGAAGGTCTTAGATTTGTTAACATGGCATGATAGCATTAAAAATATTATCTTTGTTTCTGTTTTTGTTTTGCTTACTAATACATGGAGGATAATTTTCATGGAATTTGGCAAACCCATAACCTCTAGAATCAGACCCCTATGTTCTGAAAACTTACAGGTGCTTCATGGTTTGCATGTCTTGTCAATTCTGACATTTCTTTTGGCAAGCAATCTAATGCCAATAGCTCCAAATGTGTCTAGCTATCTACCCATTTATTCTTAAGTCCATTACAAGTGGAAACTTCACCAATATGATTAAGAGCTAAATTTGCAGGGACAAAAAACTATTTAAATGATGGGATAACCTAGTTTCCTAGTATAATGCTTATTACTGTACATTAGTACAACTTAGTGCATTTTTACCTTGTATCCCTATGTTCTAATTTTGAAACAGTCTTTTAAGCTAGCTTAAATGCTGAAATTGTATAGAAAAATTCCTATATAACACAATCCAACGATGTTCTCACTAGTTTACGAAAAGCAGTAAAAATCTTTTGAACTAAACCCCTTTTTTGTATGTGTTTGTAAGAGCATTTCAAGGAATGTCATGCTTTTTGTATGCATTAGATCCCTTTCGATTATGGTTTTGCAAGAAACTCATTCTATCTCAAACAGGCCTGCTATAATCCATAACTGTGCCAGTTTTTTGCAACATGTCCAGAGGTGAGCTGGAGCTCACTAAAATGAGGGTCTGAGAGCAGAATTTTAATTATTTAGAAATTTCACAAGCTTCTTCTTAAACCTTTGGTAGATTTAAACAGATCATAAGTTAAATCAGATCTTCCCCCACCTCAGAGAGCTGGTCCACCAATACGCCACTGGATTTACCAGACATGATCATTTTTTAACAAGGCTGTCTGTTAACCTCACTGAAATGAAGGAATTTGTGGCTCATATACAGATTGTCACTCTCCTGCCTTATCACGCTCATGCAAGTGGCTAAGTAAAATTATAAAGGATGATTTCTTGCAGGTTCCTGGAAAAGGAAATTAATTTTTACAACTTTTGTAGTTTTCTCATTTCCAACAGGTCACTTCTTCTAAAGAAATAGAAGGCATTTCTGATGATTTAAAAATAATGTATCAATTTGTCTCAAATTTTTCCCTTCTGTATTAGCTGAGGTATTATTAGTCTGTGAGCATATTCCAGATACTAGATTTTCTGTTCTTTCCTCATTTATGCCCCAAAGTTGTTGTTTTTTTTTTTAATTAGGCACTGGGGAGACAGAAGAAGGTACCTTGCTGTTCAGTTAAAGTTAACAGAGGCCACGAGAGCTCTTACACAAGATCTAGGGAGCAGATGGGCCAGGAAAGCAGGGCCATAGTGACCAGCCATAAAAGAGCTCCCCTCCAGGGTGTCTTAACAACAGCCTAAACATTAGAGGCATTTCCTCTAGAGCCATCTGGCTTTGATTTTTTAGCTATTTTTTCTGTCGACAGATAGAGCCACAAAGTTAAGGAAGCAATAATTCTTTTCTAGTTACTGTAAACTGCTGATGCAAAATCACCAATCTCTAAAGCCTCTTGGAGAATACAGAGACCCATCTGACAGAAGGGTGGTCTTCTTTCAGTTAAAAAACTATGTTATCAAAGAGAGGAGTAATGTGAGGCAATACTGTAAAGTCAGTGTACGTGTTCTTCAGGAGTTCTTATAATTGTAGGTTTAAGTAATGTTGGTTTGTTTCACACATTTTTTGTTGAAGACCCAGTTATTCCCTTCCTTCCACAGTCTCCCAAAAAATGCTTTTTAAAAAAAATGAAACAAAGTAATGGCACTCTTTGGAAAAGCACTCTTCTCCCCACGTCCACCTCAAGATTTATTTTGACAATAATGGAAATAGTTGTAATGGTACCAAGGTAATGCATTCAGTTGTAATTTACTAAAGTTTAATGAAGTTTTGATTAGATCAACCACAGCAGCTAAAAGTGGAATCTCATCTACATCATTGAATGAAACTTCCTGCTAGAACGGGAGAAGTGGCCAGCAAGATCCGATTGGAAAAGCTTTTAGAAGATACGAAAATGAATTAGCAGAGTGGGAAGACAAGTTGAATGATGACATATGGGAGTGTTTGCAAGTTTTTGATGAGTAACTGTGTTCAAATCACAGGTTACATGTGATTACAAAACAGAATTGATGGCCCAACATCAACCTTGGTGCTAGAGAAAAACAAAAGGAGATGCCAGCAAAAGAGGTTTTTCCTAAGCTACAGAGTTTCATCAAAAAACACTGGATTCTAGAAATAGCAAATCAAAGGGCTCAGAATGAATTGTGGTCAATAAGACTATCTAAAAGTGTCTGAAGAATTAAAACCATAAATAGAGAATTGAACCATAATTAAGAAGCTGCAGAAACATGGTCAGGTTATACCACAGGGTACAAGTTGCATCTGGTTGAGTAAGTTGGAGCCAAAACCTGGGAACAATGCATGGATAACAGAGATCCATTTCTATTTTGAATTCTGTGCATAGCACAAGTGTTGGCTTTCTCTGGTGTAATGGAATGTTACAGGAACACAGTTGCTGCTGATGACAAGTTTTCAGTTATCTCAGCTTTTTTAGCTCCTTTGATCTTCCTTTCTGGTTTTAAAATAGCAGCCCAATTGTATACTATGCCTTGTGTTTATTCTGACCTAAACTATTGGACTTAAAGTGTTCTTGATTGGACCAAAATGTGAGGTGGTCAAGAGAAAGCAGTGAAAAATTCAATCTGGCTTAGTTTCTCTTTGATTAGAAACTTAAGGCCTTGAAATGATATCATTTCCTAAATGAGTGGGAGTAGTTCTACCAGAGAATTAAGTGATAATTAACTTATTAAACCCCACTGTTTTGAAATCTTAACAAACTTAGTTGAAACAAAGACAGTAAAGTCTACCAATAAATTGAGCTAAGACTTTGAAATCAAGTAGAGGTAACACATTGAAAATTTTGAGCTGTTAAAGCTGGTACTGTAAAAAAAAAATAAAAAAAAAATAAAAAAAATAGCTGGTACTGTGCTACTAATTTTCTCTGAGAAAATGGCAGGGAGCAGGATTTAGGACTATCAAGAAAGAAAAAGCTACTTAATTTAATTAAAAAGCAGTTAAATATCTTTACATTGATTTAAAGATATTTTGAAATTATCCTTAATTTCATAAAAACAAATTGATAGTTTTATAAAGAACATAACTTGTTTTAATTTTTAACATTACACCCTCCATAAGCACACATTTTTTTAACCATTGAAAAAGAATACAAGTATAACCTGTTGATTTTGTACCAAAGTAATAAAAGGGAACTAATAAACCAAATATTCAATATTTCTACACACACATATACACACTTTAAGTGACTTAGAGGATATTTCTATGTAAACATAGTATAAAAAATATTTCAGTCTTGTCCTCTCTAAAGCAATAAAATAAAACAAGTAGAACAAGAGCTAACAAAAAAGAAATAAAATTATTTTTCAGCAGAAATAAGAAATAAGTCTGGACAGTGTTATTGGGGAAATTTGTAATGGCTTAACTTAAACAGACTTACATAAAATGCCAAGGGACGTGTCTTAAAGGTATATTTGCATTGTAAGCACATGGTAGTACTTTGGGTAGGGAGTTCTAGCTAAGCCACTGCTTGGCTAGGCACTGATTCTGAACCACAGGCTATGAGATAAGGCTGCCAGGGGTGGTAAAAGTTAGGCAGTAGGTGTGATGTAGAACATTCAGAGTGAGCACATGGTTATACACATTTGTAGATATCAGACAGAGTGTGAAGTATTTTTCAAGAAAGCAGCATTCCCTGAGCTGTTTGAAGAATACCCCTTTCCTGGAGTAGCCCAGTCTTGATGTGTCACTTGGAGTACATTAAATACTTAAGTCTTGTGGGACTTTGCAGGGTAGCAGAGAACATGGGACTGAATGAGGGATAGTGCAGAAGTTCCATGTTTGCAGGAACCAGCTATTATCTTTTTTTTTTTCTTTCTTAGATCGGGTCTCGCTCTGTCAACCTGAGTAGAATACAGTGGCATCATCATAGCTCATAGCAACCTCAAACTCCTGGGCTCAAGAAATCCTCCTACTTCAGCCTCCTGAGTAGCTGGGGCTACAGGTGCACACCACCATACCTGGCTAATTTCTTCTATTTTTGGTAGAGACAGGGTCTCGCTTCTGCTCAGGCTGGTCTCAAACTCCTGACCCTATGTGATCCTCCAGCCTCGGCCTCCCAGAGTGCTAGGATTACAGGCGTGACCCACTGAGCCCAGCTAGCTATTGTTTTTTAGGAAAATCAAAAAATGCTAGAGAGAAATAAGACATACAATGGCTGATCTGAGAAACCTGGAGAGAAGAAAACTTATAATACACAGCCCAACTTGAGACCTGGGACTTCACTGATACCCCATGCAAACATGCCCCATGTTGACTATAGTTAACAACAGCATATTGTATACTTAAAATGTGCTAAAAAAAAAGATCTTAATTGTTTTCATGCACACACACAAAAAAACCCCCAAAATCTTAATTTTTCTCACCAAAAAAACCCCACAAAAAACAAAAACAAAAGCAAAACTAGAAAAATCTAAACCGATACCAAACACAAAGAGAAAAATCTCAAACACAACTAGAACTAAAAATTTCCCATAAATTTACACTAGTGAGAAATTTGTCAAAAACAATAACTAGACAGAAGGAAGTAAAATAATATTTTTAAAGTGATAGGGTAAAAAAGTAAGATCAGAAAGCTATCATTCAAGAGTGTGAAATAAAGAAATTTTATAATATCTAAAACCTGAAAGGACATAGTCACTCAGTTTTTTGCTGAGAGAACTTTTAAAGGATATGTTTCAGGAAAAGGGATATTCAACACAAAAGGAAGAATGCAAGAAGTCAGATGAGCAAAGAAATCGGTAAAAAGGTAAATAAACCTAAGCTAGCAGTAATCATGTAAACAATTAACACTAACAGTGCATATCAGTGTAGTGATAAAGCTATAGTTTATGAACATTTTAAATGCACTCAGAGCAATAGTGTATATTGTTTATGGATAAATATTTACTGTATAAAAATTTTACATGGGAGAAATACATATCATCTTCAGGATAATGGTTACCTTTGGAGAGGAAAAAAGAAACAAAAGGATGGAGGTGGGGGATGGGGTAGGGCTTTCATTGAATTTATTTTTTTTCTATTTTTAAGTGAACTTAATCAATATGGCAAAATGAGATTTAATTAGTGTAGCATATTTAATGAATACCTATATAATACTTATTATGTAACAGTCATTGTTGTGTGTGCTTTACAAATATTACTTGATTTAATACTGATAATAAAATCTATAAAATAGAATTATTATAATCTCCATTTTACAGATCAGGCAACTGAGGCATAAAAAAGGTCAAATAGCTTTCCCAAGTTCACAGAGAGCTAGATTTTGAAGCCAGGTAGTTTGTCTACTGATATCATGCCCTTTTTCATGTGGCTTCTCATTTTTGTCAATCCCTGTAGCACATGTACATGGATATCTATAATCTAATTCTCTATACTTTGAAATATGTTTAAAAATTCTCACAATTAAAAGCACATAATTAAAAACAAAATTGGATGGAAATCTACTGACCTTATTAGGTAATAAATGAAATGTATTCCTCAACAAAGCTAATTGATAGAAACAAGTCCCAACGTATCAAGAATCGTAAGAAGTATAAATGGTATAATTCACTCATTAAATTTCAGGTAAAGACTGTTAACAAGAGGAAAACCTAATGTATCAAGACATGAGAAATGAAAGTAAAAGGATAGAAGAAAATAAGCTAGGTAAATATTAACCAAAAGAAAGGTGGATCATCTGTATTAATATTATACAAAGTAGGCTTTCAAACCAAAAAAAAAAAATTATTGTTAGGGATTGAGAAGTCTATTCGATCATGGAAAAATCTTCCTTTTACCTGGAAAATAGTAATATAAAACTGTGTGAGCCTAATATAATAACCACACATGTATACAGAAAAATCAATAAAACTTAAGGGATAAATATTTTAAAACAAATCTTCATGGCGGTTAATTTTATGGGTCAATTTGACTGGATTACTGGGTGCCCAAATATTTGTTCAAACATAATTCCGGCTGTGTGTATGTGGGTGTTTCCGGATGAGATTAACATTTGAGTTGCTAGACTCAAATAAAGCAGATTGCTCTCCATAATGTGGGTGGGCCTTATTCAACTGGTTTAAGACTAGAGTAGAACAAAAAGGCTGACCACTATCCCTGAAATAAGGGCAAATTTCCCCTACCTGATTGCCTTTGAGCTGGGACTTTGGTTTGTTCTTGCCTTTGGACTCAAACTGAAATTGGCTTTTCCTGAGGCTCAAGGTTGCCAACCTTCCAACTGGAACTATACCCACTGTCCAGGTTCTCAGGTCATAGAACTCAGACTATAACTCCACTCTCAATTCCCCTGAGTCTCCAAATTGCCAACTATAGATCTTGGAACTTGTCAGCCGCCAAGATTGTGTGAGACAATTCCTTGTAATATCTCTCTTCTTTCTCTGTATGTATGTGTGCGTGTATATGTATAGAAACCAGACCAATACAACCCCCCTAATGGATGATTTCAATTAACATTTCTTAATGATTGTTAGGTCAAGATGACAAAAATCAATAAAGAACCAAGTTTTGAAAAATTCAGTAAAGAAACATATTCTAATGGACATCTATCGACCTCCACATACAATAACTTGAGAAAACATTCTTCTCAAGCACAAATAGAACTTTACTGACACTATTTTACACTGGATCACATACTAGTATGTAAGCAGGTCTCCACTAAGATCAAATAATCAGCATGATAAAATCCAGACATTCTTTGACCTCCAGCAATTAGGCTGGAAATCAATAATAAATAATTTGTTTGAATCCTCATTCACTTGAAAAAATTAAAGAAGCACAATAAAGCAGTTCTCACAAATCTTACTGATTCCATGCATTAAAGAATAATAAAAATCAAAATATTCAAATGTACTCACATATGTATACAAAGATATGTGTACAAAAATTCATTGCTTTATTATTTGTTACAGAAAAAGCCTTGAAATAGCACAAACATTCATCATGAAAGAAGGGTCTGCTTTAATAATGTATTGTACGTCCAGAAAATGGTATGTCATAGCCATTAGTGCTACTAAAGAGAATGAAGTTTCCCTTTGTTGATAGAATATATTAGGAGAGATAAATTAGGCACAAAAGAGCATGTATGGTATGCACTCATTATAATTTAAAAATTATGTTTGAATATGCTATATATTTGTAAGAAATTAAACAAATTTTTATTAAGTGCTACTTCAGAATGGAGAATTAGACATCCGGGATCACATACCCTTTGGTATTATCAAGTTTTTTCTTCATTTCCTCTATAAATTTGCAATTTTAAAATACTAGTCAAAATGTAGAGTGTATCTAAGAACTTCTGCTTAAAAAATTGCTTTTGAAAAGTTATCAAAGGGCTTTGGTATTCTTCCACAAATGATTCTTTCCTTTGGTTTCAGCATTGGAACACTCTTCAATAGAATGCATCCTCATGAACGTGTACTATATTATGTCACCCATACATAAATATTTAAAAATGTGAGTTGATATCTCAAGCCATACTTTTCTGGACCAGATGTTAGGTAGAAAGAAAAGGGAGGAAGGTGGTGAGTCAAGGACACTAAGGACACCTGGAAGGAAGAAGGTGAGTCAAAGGTGATTTACCTATGTCATCATTTTTCTCTGACAAAATTGCATGTTGGGAATTCACCATATGATTTATTTTTTAACGTTTTTCTGAAGTCTCTCTTTCTATAGCTACAAGTCAGAAGTTTAACAATGTTCTTGGTTGTAATGCTGGGTCCGAGAGGAAGAAAAGATTGAGATTCTGGGGAAAGTGAATAAAGAACTTACTTAGATGAAAGCAATGCTTAGTAGGCCTCAAATTTAAGAGCTTCAAATTTACTTATACTTAATTTTCTGAAAAGCCTGCATAATTTTAATTTTATTGTTGTCATCACATTCCGACACAGGTTATTTTGGAGAAGCAATCACAGAAATCTAAAAAAATCGAGGCCCAATGATAATCTCTAAATTAACCACATTCTAGAAGCTCAACTCTAAGAAGTAAAAGTGTTTAAATATGGTAGCCCAAATTCTGCGTTTCTTCTCTACTGAGAAATTTGATATTGTACATATTAAAACCAAAAGGAGAGTGTTAAAAAATAATTGGTTTAAGAAAAGAGAATTGGTTTGATGAATTAAAATAACACAAATAAATCAAGAAGAAAAGCAAGGGAGTAACAGAAAACATATTACTTGTTAATCTAATTTATAGTGATTATTCCATTATTGTTTATATAATATTGCCAGTGAAAATTAATTTAATTTTATATATTTACCTCTAACATGTGAGTTGTTCCTTTTTTAAATATTTGGATACCTGATCAAAGATTTTTTATAAATTTTATTTTTTCCTAAATTAGCTAACTAATAGCTAGTTGTCTGAATATCTCTTACGAAGTAATTTGTCTTTTGCCATTAATTTCAACATGAATTTGATATATATTTTCTTGACTCCTTTGCTAAATTCTCTAGATTTTGGAATTGTTCAGATGTTAGTCATGGATCCTCTTTGCTTTTCTTTCTAGCTCTAGGCATTCTCTGGGCTTTAAAAATTCTTTTTATGCCGATAATTAACAAATTTACATCTTCAGGCCAGATTTTTTTCTCTGACCTCCAGACTTGACATAACCAACTGCCTACCTCACATCTCCATATATCAAAACCAGACTCTCTATTTCACCCTCAAAGCATGTTTCCTCCCGCTGGTATTCCACTCTCCCAGAAATTAGCAACACCACGCACCCAGTATTTCAAGTTAGATATTTAGAGGACTAACTGAAGAGGCAAACTTTTCTCAGTGATTCTTCATCCTTCACATCTAACTCTTCAAAATAGTCTGTGTGTCCTGCCTGGGAATTATGTAGACTTTGTAAATAAAGACTGGCTCCTGAATAACCTACAATTATCTACTGTTTTTTACAAGTCCTATGGGATTCTTTGCAGAACAGCTGAAGTTCTGCAAATCAAAGCTGGAGTACCATACTCTGCCTGAATTACTATTTTTTTTTTAATTACTATTCTTATGTGAAGTGATACAAAGTATTAATAACTAAGTTAAATGGCCGGGGTTTTTTTTTTAGGGAAAAGTTTAAGGCAAATATAATCAATTCCCATTATTTTATTATGTAATCTTTTTAACTACACTCTCAGGTAGATTTTTTGACTGCATTTCATTCACCTGAAATTTGAGACTCAAAACACTCAGTTAACTAAAGTCTGATACCTGACAACAAAACTGCCTCTTTCTACAATATTGTGCTATCTCCCTTTAAAGACTTTGCTAGAGAATCAATGAAGAATCAGAAATATCCTTTTGTTCAATATCTCCCAGCTGAGCTAAGGTCTAAATTTCCTGTGGAGATATTACCATGTGTAATCTCACCAAAGCTTTTACAACTTTAACTACAGTTATGCTTCAGTGACCTACCTGCTCATCCGATACCTGCACATCTGTTTTAACACAAAACAATTTAGAAGTTAATAAGAGTAAGAACTCTTCTCATCATAGCCTCTGACATCTCAAGCTGCTTTCCTATCTCCCATGCATATTTGAATTTCAAAATGTCAGCTTCCAAATTTTCAACATAATTTTAGATGCAGTTGAACATTTGGAGAAGGTAATTTTGCCACAGTGGTGAAATATTTTTGCTAAATACTGCTATTTCATAGTAAGAAATAGCAATAACTGACAGACATGTGTGTAGCCAGAAATTGTGTGGTCCTAAAGAAAATGTTCAGAAGTAGGTTTCTTGCTTTTTGCTATATTGCAAACCAACTGGTTTCTTGTGCTGTGAAATGCCGGGTAGATGTAGTAGCATTTATCAAGAATGAGAAAGAAAATGAAGAGAGGTAATTTGAGAAGGAGGGAATGGGCAAAAGGATAAGCTGTTTCTTTCTGACTCTAACTTGCTTTTCATTGTTTTTTTAAATTTTCTCTTGTGTGCCAAAGCAGAGTTTCCCAAATATCCCCAAAGAATAACTTGGGTCTTTGTTTGTTTGTTTGTTTGCTTAGCAATCCAGGTATGACCGGGTGTTTTCCCTGGAAATTCTGGTTCAGTAATCTGAAATGGGACTTGAAAAATCTGCATTTTTAACAAGTATGCTAGTGATTATTACCAAAACAAAAAAAAATGTGAAATATTTAGTAGGCCATCCAAAAGCTAAGTAATTAGAATTTAATAATTGGTTCTTACTGTAAGGGTAGGGGATTTTGTTGAAATAGCCATTCAAATGCAGCATTTATTAGAAGAATAAAATTTAGCACTTTAGAGATTTTTAATGATTATCTTTAAATATATTTGCTGAAGTGGCACAGTTCTTTAATTCATTTGGAGCTTGTATCATAGCCATAGAATGCCTTCTGAGTTGGCTTTTTGAAAATCCTCAGATCATAATTTCTAAAAATTATCTTGGGACCTATGAAACTCCAAATACACACCACGAAAATATATAATTAAAAATGCTACTATCCAAAAAATATCCAAAAAAGTCTCAGAAATAAACAAGAAAAAAAAGATAGACAATCTAACCTGGTGCAAAAATGGAGAACAGATTGACAGATAGATCCATTTCAAAAAAGAGGAAACTCAAATGATCAATAAAAAAATGATGAAATACTTGAGCTCATTAGTAATCAGAGTGATACAAATCAAAACCACATAAAGTTCCATCTTTCATTCATTAGATTGGTAACTGTTAAAATAATAATACCAAGTGTTGACAAGAATATAAGGAAGAATAAATTTATTTCATCAATCCACAGAACTATTTGATGATATTTAGTAAAGTTAGGGTGACTATAAAATATATTGCCCAAATGGAGACATTTTTAGAATAAAAAGTACTAAAATAGATAACATGATATAATTTTTAGTATGTGTATTTACTAATAGTTTTTACAATATTAATGTACCTATAAAATAGTTCTCTTGTTTTTGAAAATGAAATCCTTCAAAAATTTAAAACAATGATTATATAACTTGAAGTAAAACAGAAAAATAACCTCTTTATATTTATTATGCAAACATTAAAAATAGCAAGCAGAATAATTATTCTGGAACACATTTGTATACAGTAATCAGTTTGTTAGCCATAATTGTCTCTGGTTCTTTTCTGAAAAATGTATTTCTTTTAATTTTTTATTCTTTTTTTTGTAAAATTGCTTGCAACCCACTCCAGTGTTGATTCATGTTGTCACCAATAAGAAAGTTATTAGCAATATTTAGCTTTTGACTGAATTAAAAAAAATTCACAATATCGTCAAATGATTTTTTTCTTACAGAATCAATTTCCAAAGCTTTATTTTGGTTCCATTAATTGCATGCAAAATGGAACTATTTTTAGAACTAATTTTCTGTGTGAAATATACAAATAGTATTATTCAGCTTTTTACATTTCTTCTGTTGCTAATGGAGCTAACATATTAACAGCTATTGATACATACTTCATAAGGGGAGAAAAAATTAGAATTAAAAATAAACATAATTTTTTTTAAAAAAGTAATTTGATATCCACGAAAAGCCATGCTCTCAAAATGATAAACTTATACATTTTTTCCAAATTCACATATTAAACTTGTGAAAATGTAGTTTTCAGGCACAGTTTTCTTAATGTAACAAAGTAGTAATTTTTGAAATAGCCGCTGATTTTTTTGCACTCAGATTTGTACCTTCTGAGTTTTATGAGGTCATTGCTATCTTTGTGATTCTAATAGTAGATTGAAAAATGCCAATAAACATGTTATATAAGTTTTATGATTGCCATAAATTTGCTCGAATGGGAAATTAAGTGATTTTCAATTAAACATGTACTTTTATTTTTTAAGTAATTGCTGCTGAAAAAATTATTTAAGAAAAATAGTTACTACTAAGCAACCCAATAAATAAATAGATATAGGGCTATGAGAGATGACAAAATCACCCTAGCAAGACCAATTAACTACTTTCTATGTGCTTGGCTTCTATTGTCTGCAAATACTTCACACATATTAACCTATTATTAACTTTGTTTTCCCCAGACCCACCATATGATGGCTTGCCAGTTTCATTTAAGTGGGCAACATAAAAAACTGTGTCAAATACTACCCTCACTACCATGCAAAATTGGAAGGAGTTAGCCATGCCTAGCCTCTACTGACCAGTGCACACTGTTTAAGCATTAAGCACTCTACATACTGTCCTTGAAAAGGAGGCATTAGCCAAGTTGAAATAAATAAGGAAAATAAAAGTAATTTTCAGATTTAACCCCTATTGAAGTCAGAACTCTGTTAACGTTTCATCTGTCTCACATAGTAGTAGAGTCATGACAATAGTTGGGAGTATTAGACAATATGAATGTTTAAGAAACTCATGCTGGCTTTAATCAATGGAACTTATAACAATACTTCATTAAAAATGGGAAATTCAAGACATATGCCAAGCCAACTAAAATGCATGAACAATAGTAGTAAAGCGGCACTCCTGGGAGGAAATGAGGATGTTTGGTCTCCTCAATGTTGAAATTGTACGCACTCTGCAGTCTCTTCTACTATAACCATTAGAAACTCTTACACATGTGTCCCTGGAGGCGTAGAGAAGAGTTTTCATGGCAGCATTTTGATAAATACATGATGGAGTATAATAAATTTCAGTAGACTGGGATCTATGGTATGGACAAGGGTAGCTCACAAATAGAAAGTTAAGTGATAAAAAACTGTGAAATTATACACACCTTATGATATTTGCATATATATTAAAATTTAAAAAACTAATAAATGTTATTTATAAAGGTATATATTGTAATAAAATTATAAAAACACAAAGAGAAGTTAAATACCAGGTTTGCCATAATGGCACCTCTGGACAGGGAGAAAAGGAAATGAACCTGGGGAAGTGTATTGTAATTATAACTAAACATAATGTAAATAGCACATTATATGCCTTAATAATTATTATTTCTGGGTGGGCTTAAATAAATTTTTATTACATTATTTTATATTTGGGTTTTTTCAAATTCTATTCAAAAACAAAATAATTGCATGATGAACAATATTCAGTTTAACTTGGAATCACTTTCTTACATAATTACTTTGCTTAAAAAATTCCCTGCTGCCATTGCCACCTCCAAGGAGTTTAAAAAGTGAAAATTAGAAAATGTGGCACTTTTTCCAAAGAAAAAATTTTTATAAAAACAAATATAAAATAAAATATCTAACCAGCACATCACTCTTCTTGACTTGTTATCTATTCAAGATCATAGAGTAGGAGGACAGAGAAGAATATATACAAAATTTGACTTACGAATAGAGGAAATAGTTCTATTTTTAACTATCTAAAATATTTTCTTAAAAGAAACAATAAATTGCATTTTAGAATTGACATTATTACAGTGATGAAAGATTGAAACGTGATTAAAAAACCTATGAAATCTTCATGGAAACAATGAATATTCTCCTGTCTTTTAAAGTGTAAAGGTGGGAATAGCTACCTTCATGCAAATTGACTATAGATTTCACTTGCACTAATTAGGAGAACTACAGCTTAGTCAATCAAATGATAATAGATGAGTTATAATTGATATCAGAATCTTACTTTATTAAATTAGCTTTGGAATCATATTTCAAGTTTTCTTCTATTTTGAGAAACATCACTTTACTAAATATATAGAAAAAAGATTGTACAGATTAGCTTGATTTCAATAGAACATGTTTCATCTTCAAATCTGATAAGACCTTTCCAATCCACAAAACACTGTAAGAGAAAACTGTGAATCAGGCTAGACACACATTTCAAGGAGCTGATGAGGCTGCAAATCATTTATGCCTCACTCCCGAGTTACCATGATAATGCTTAGCATAGTGTTTTCTAGCTTCAAAGAGCCTACATACTTTAACTAATTAATCCTTACACTACCCAGTGAGATAGTGATAAGAAACCTCTTGAAGAGAGCATCTAACTTTATAATTCACACTTGTTCATATAGAATTCAGCATATATGCCATGTTGTGTTTTCCTATCTTTCTATTTCAATAAATCTTCAGAGAGATGATATCCATATGTGAATATATGATGCATAGCCATCTATTGTGAATAAAATGATGTACAGTGCACTCAATCTGCAACTATAAGCTACAAAGAAAGATAAATGTATAGCCAACACATAAAAAACATCTGGTACATTCTGCTGTATTTTCTTTTCTTATTCATTTTGCATCTTATTCTCAGCTATTCCAGAGTGGACTAGTTAGGTTTGAATAGGCTAAAACTTTTCAATGGAGGATATACAGTTCTCTTGTTATTTTTATAGTTATTTTTATTTATTGTGAAACTGCATTAAAATTAAGTCTGTAAATTATGCTGAATATAAAAGAATATCATATATGAAAGTTTCACTCAAATGAAAGAATATTTAGCTATCGTAAAGAACTCTCTCTACTAGGATTTCCTTCTCTCTGCAGGTAGCTGGCTACAGGGGTCTACCAAAACAAATCTATTTCTGCAGTAAAGGCCAACACTAGGTCACTCAGTAGAGAACATTTTCTGTCTAGAAAGTATTGTGCGTCTTTTCCTCAACTAGGAGAAATCCTTATCCAGTTTTCTTGTTCAATTGAAAATTAATTTTTGTGAGAGCGACATCGGGGGACACTGTGGAGGGGTGGGACATCCTTGAAAAGTAGTTGGGGAGCGGAATTAGGGGTCTCAATAGTGGAAAGGAATTCCTCAAAAACTGATTCATGTGATTAACTGTATACCTCGGTAAATTCACTGAAAATCATTTAACTGTACACTTAAAATGGAGTGTTGGTTGTACGTAGGTACAGTTGGAGCACTATGTATGTACTCTCTGGACTACTTTGACAGAGTAGGTTTTTGAATGTAATAAGATAAGTCAACTTGAGTGGTAATATATTTTGGGAAATCAGCTCACTACAAATGTGACTGTAAACATTGTACTGTAAATGTTTTGTAGTTTTCCCCCAATAAAATAAAAAAAAAAATGACTTCTTTTCCTTTGGGTAGATATCCAACAGTGGAATTGCTGGATCAAATGGTAAGTCTACTTTTATTTCTTTGAGGAATCACCATGCTTCTTTCCATAACAGTTGTACTAGTTTACATTCCCATCAACAGTGTATAAACATTTCCTTTTCACTACATCCATGCAAACATCTATTGTTTTTTGACTTTATAGAAGTAAAAACAAAGACCATATGATCTTCTCAATAGATGGATAAAAACCATACAATAAAATCCAGCACCTCTTCATGAAAAAAGACCAACAAACTAGGCATAGAAGGAGCATACCTCAAAATAATAAAATCCATATATGACAAACCCACAGCCAACATAATACTGAATGGGGAAAAGATGAAATATTTTCCCCTAAGAACTACAGCAAGACAAGGCTACACACTGTTACCACTGTTATTCAACATGATACTTGAAGTCTTCTCCAGAGCAATCTGGCAAGACAAAGAAATAAAGGGAATTCAAAGTGGGAAAGAGGAGGGCAAATTATTTCTGTTTGCAAATGATATGATCTTATACACAGAAAACTCTAAAGGCTCTGTCAAAAGGCTCCTTGAATTGATAAATAAATTCAATAAAGTCTCAGTTTACAAAATCAATGTATACAAATCATTAGCATTTCTATATACTAATAACAAGCTGAGAATCAAATCAAGAACTTAATACAATTTACAATAGCTAAAAAGAAAATAAAATGCCTAGGAATAAACATAGCCAAAGAAGTGAAAGATCTCTACAAGGAGAACTACAAAACACTGATGTAAGGAGTCAAAGGTGATATAACAAATGGAAAAATATCTCATGCTCATGGATTGAAAAAAATCAACATTCTTAAAATATCCATATTGTCTAAAGTGATTTACCGATTAAACAATATACTCCTCTCAAAACATCAATGTCATTTTTCACAGATCTAGAAAAAATAATCTTAAACTTTATGTGGAACCAAAAAAGGCCAAATAGCCAAAACAATCCTAACCAGAAATAGCAAAAATGGAGGCATCACAGTACCTGACTTCAAATTAGACTATAAAGCTATAGTAACCAAAACAGCATAATATTGGTATAAAGGTATACACATAGACCAAGGGAACAGAATAAAGAACCCAGAAATAAAATACCATAACTATGACTAACTGATTTTCAACAAAGCAGACAGAAAGATAACTGAGGAAAGACCCCCTATTTAATAAATAATGCTGAAAAAACTGGATAGTCACATGCAGAAGAATGAAACAGAATCCCCGTCTCTCACCATGTAAAAAATTAACTCAAGATGGATTAAAGACTGAAATGTAAGACCTAAAGCTATTAAAATTCTAGAAGAAAATATAGAGAAAACTCTCCTGAACATTGGCCTTAAAAAAGAATTCATGAGTAAAATCCCAAAAGCAAATACAAAAACAACAAAAATAAACAAATGAGACTTAATTAAACTAAAAATTTCTGCATGACAATGGAAATAATCAACAGAGTAAATAGACAACCTACAGAATGGAAGAAAATATTCACAAACAAAATAATCAACAAAGGGTTAATATCTAGAATCTATAAAGAACTCAAATCAGCAAGAATAAAACAAATAAACCCAACAAAAAATGGATAAAAGACAGGAACAGAAGTTTCTCAAAAGAAAATAGAGAAACAACCAAAAAACATATGAAAAACTGTTCAACATTGCTAATTATCCGGGAAATGAAAATTAAAACCTCACTGAGACATCACCTTACCCCTGTCAGAAGGTCCATTATTAAAAAGTAATCATTTTCTTTTAGAAAATTTACACACGTTATGGCTGGAAGTAATCTGCTATATTGGATCTTTTTTCTTCTTTTTCTTAAATTAGACTCTATTCAGAGTTCTTCAAATATTAACATTGCAAAATATTAGAGCTATAGAATTTTTAAAATCTCTCCCATTTTCTCTCACAATAATTTAGAGAACATTAAGGAATGTCTATATGTGATTTTGTGATTCATGCATCAAAGCGACAGAGTTAAAAGTTATGAAACAATCTTCCAATTCTTAGAGCCTGCCTGTGTTCTCTCCTCTGTGAGCAGTTGGAACACTTCTAACCACAGCTGTGCTATGGAGGGAAATGTTCAGTGAGTGGATGTGCGAAATGAAAGCCTAAAGAAAGCTTCTTTCAGCAAGTTTAGACAGGGCCTATCTCTCATCTGTGAGCTAAAAAAAGAAAAGAAAGAAAAAAAGAAAGAACATGGGCTCTGAATTCTCTAGCAGTGGTGTGTATGCAAGCTTATGGAAGCATTGTCAATGCCACAGCTGAGTGATGCATACACAATCAAAGCCATACTACGAACTGTCTTGAAATGACTACACTGTTAAAGAGAGCAAAGAATACTCATCACTAACTCCCCAAAATGAGAGTATTAAACATTCTTATGCATTTTTGAAGAAATAGTACAAAATTTTACCTGTTGCCATTTTGTATCTTTGACTATTTATTAAACAACTAGTATGTGACAGGCATGTTTCAAGATGCTGGAGATTAGAGCTATTGACTAAAATGTAGTATAACCTATTAACTTTGAATTTCACATAACAATGAAAGAGCTTTAGTATATATCTTAAATGTTTCATGGAACATATATACTAAAGTCAATTTTTGTTTAATTGAAATTAAAATTTAAATGAACATTTTGTATTTTTAATTGCTAAAATAAAAGCTTACTGCCAGCTTACTGGAGATACAACTGTGTCAAAGATATGAATACTGGCTGCTCTTTTGAATATTATAGGGTAGTGAGAGGAGTAATTACATAGGCAGTCATAATATAGAAAAATTACATCAATGGGTTGCTTCAGAGGCTAGCAAACCCTTTTTTAAGGTGGACAGAAAAGCTTTTTGGAAATAGTGACATGATGCCTATATTAAACAATGAATTATAAACTACAGGGGGAAAATAAGAGGAAGCATGTTCTAGATAGAAGAAACAGCTCGTGTAAGCTCTCAAAAACATAATGAATCCTCATTGAGGAATTCTAATTAATTCATATTCCCAGAGCATTGAGCAGAGGTGGAAATTTGATATGGGAATCCTAAGATCCCATGTAGACAAGATAAGCAAAGTCGGAAAGAGAGAGATGAATGCCATACCCAATGAGTTATATATAAAGACATCGGTGACCACATTTCCTTAGTTTACTAGCTTATTTCAACTAGTTTTCTTTTAGCTTACAGGAGAAAACTAAAAGTTTCCTTTTTAAAATTAATTTAATTTTATTTAACTTATTGACATTACCATTATGAGTTTGCCTAATTCCTGCTCTTTAGGATGCTGTGTTCATCAAATGCAGCCCACCATTCCATACACGAGGCGGAAGTCACGGCTGTGACTTCCCAGTTAGACTTTATCTGACAAATCTTCGCGATGTTTACCAATTTATTTTTATTATCTAGGCGATTGCTTTTTACTGCTTTGGAAAAATAAAAGTTTATTTTGTAGGTAAAACATAAATTTATATTTAAAAGAAACGAGTTTATTTCCTTCCTCAAATTCTACAGGGGTTGCTTCCTCCTACTTGCTTCCATAGCTGTGTGCTCATGCGCAGCATTAAACCAAACAGCTGAGGTTGCTTCCACCAATTAAGGGTTGCTTAAGCAACAGGCTGGAGGAGGAAATATTTCCAGGTTACTGCAGTTGCTGAGAGCAACAGTGAAATAAGAATCAGGGAATCATTGGACGTTAGATGTGGAAGGACCCTTGAGAAATCTTATGCCTTGTTTTCTATTGAAAAACACTGTGGCTTGGAGCAGTTTATTGATTTCTCCAAAGCCACACAGCTATTTACTGTCAAAATCAGAACTAGCACCTAGTTCTTCTGTCCTCTGCTCTAGTGCTTTGTATATTACTTTTCTTGTCCAAGAAGTGCCCAAATTTCAATATTATCAAGCATGGAATGGCAGATTTTGGAAGGTCATCTAATGACAGGAGCAACAGAGAAATGGGGGAAAATAGCATCAGGGAAGAGTGAACAGAGAAGCTCGGCATTATATGACTTAAGGAGCATGAGCACCACAAACCAGAAACACATAAACAGTAGCCGGGGAATATTCTGTACCAAAACCAGCACATAGTCAGGTTCTCAAAAGCACAATGGCTCATGCTAACTGGGCAGAGTACCAGAAAAAGCAGCTGTATGTAAACCAGAATCCAGAGACATACAGAAGAAATATCAACACTTGAAATGTGTGGCCAGCAAGCATACTGAATAAATACCCTAGGTGCCTGAAAACATGACTTTGGCTGGCTGGAAAGCTTCCTCTGAAGTTTCCTGGACCTGCTTTTTCTGTTTTAAGAGAACCTTGTTCCATCTGAGCAGAAGGAGAAAGAAGTAATTATGTCTCCCATTTATGGAGCATCTCCTATGAGCATGTTTTTGGCTTCACACTAATTCTAACCAAAATTCTATATGCTGGCTATTATTATCTTCATTTTGCAGATAAGGAAATGGAGCCTGAAGATATTCAGCGTCTTATCCAAGGTCACATACCTGGAAGTAAAAGAGAGGCTATTCTAAGCCAATTCCACTTAAGCCCAAATTTCAATTGTTTTCCATTTTGCACAGGGAGTGGGATTGAGGGAGAACAGTGCCTGGCAGAGGAAGTCCGCTGGATCACAGGGGACACACAGCTCGGTCTACATTAACAGGCGTGGAGTTGAGGAATAGGACGTGTGGGGGAAGCTGCACCTTTGAATGAGTAACACATATCAATGGAGAGCATTAACTTTTGAGTTGGAACATATTTCAGGGCTTACCACCTATTGTGTAGTTTAGGGAATTGTGAGGCCTCATTGTATAATATGAGCTTGGGAGTAATAACAGGTACATTTACAAGAGGTTTTCCAGCTGATTCTTAAATGCAGCCATTATTACAGACTAAATTATTTAATTAAACTACAAATTAATTGTACTAAAATCAAGATAAATATGCAAAACTCATAGTTTTCTAGTTATTTTCATATATTTTGCTTCTGCCTGTGCTTCTGGGGTTATTTTTGTCTATTATTTCTGTGGTGGAAATAATGTGCTATTGTTCACCTCTTTCTGGTTCTGTGGCTCAGCAACATGAACTTGGCCATGATAGGAGTATTTATGAAACAGAAATTGCCAAATCCTACAAATCGGTGCTTGATGTTTTCTTCTGCAGACTCCCTAGTGTCAAGGAATTGATATAGAAAAAAATAAATAAAACAGATTAAACTTAAAAGTGCACTATATCTCCGATTGCTTTGTAAACAGAGCAAAATGTTGTCAACTCATGGTTGATTTATGACTATTAGTTGGCCATCGATACAAGATACAAGAGTTTGGCAAAACTAAATAAAAATCATTCTATGAAAATCGATTGGCTTTATGGAATTTACAGTAAAGATATTGTCTATTTTATTGCTATTACAGATTATGTGGCATACACTTTTTACATCAATACAATCTTATTTAATTATATATACACACATATACACACATATTCTGTTTTTTCTGGAGGCTCAGTTGTTACACATTCACCAGGCCATCACAGAGTTGGGAGCGGGAATCCCACTGATGAAGCAAGCTGCAGAGATTGGCCTCAGCCAACGCACAAGAGTCACAGTGGAATACAGCAGACAAAGCATCAGCTGACCACGCTGTTTCAAACACTGGTGTTATTTCCTGCAAAAGAACCACATCAATAGGGATGGTCTTATCAGTGTGGGCTTTTAGTTGGCCTATCCTTCAGCATAATGGATAAGTCCTTACAGACAAAAAAGAACAGAATATTTGAAGTTAGGGAGATGCAGTAGTGCTTATGGAAGTTCACCAAAACCATAGGATAGAGGAAAAGGGGCAGAAGAGGAGAGACTGAGAATCCACACCTATGTTACTGTATTTGCATGAAGTCGGACACATTCACATAAAGTTACCTGCCTTCCAATTATTCTAATGGATAACTCCAGCAAATATGTGCTTTCACCTTATTTTCTTCTTGATTTGTTAATCCTACCCAGCATAAGTCCACGGTAAGTTAATTTTCTAGGTACGATCCGTCTCAGATAAACTATAATTCTGTATATATGTTTCGTTAAACCCATCCTGTTCCTAGAAAGAATTTTTGTTCGTATATAAAATTTTTCATGCAGTTTTATTAAAAATTGAGCTTCTCTCTTCATTCATCTATGGAGTGATATTGCAGAAAACTGTCATTTAAAAAATCATTCTATTGCTGTGTAAACTCCAACAACTTTTCATACTCCATGTGGCATACTTTCTTTCTCAGTAGGCTGGGAACTTTCCTTCCTAAGACGCTAAGTCACTCCATCATCTATGATGAGAATTGCTTTACTGAAAGGTTTATATTTTTCCCCAAGACTTGAGAAATTTCTTTACTAAATTAGGACACTTTTTGCAAATCCATTCTTTTTAAGCAATTGGTTTTAATCAAGATCAATTTTCTTAAGTAGAGAACCTTTCTATCTTATACATAATAACAAAACACTAATGTGTTTTCTTCTGAAAAATTTTGAGAGAAAACAAAAATAAGGAGTGAGACTAAGTATTTTTTGAATAAAGCAAAGTTAATTGTACACAGAGAGCTATAACGTATGCATTGTCTCCAGCAGGAAATCAATGGTAAAATATCAAATTACAATTTTATTTTCCCCAAATAATTGGACTGTACTATCACAGGAGTATGTCCTTATTGCAATGAAAGATTAGCTATGCAACAAACACCACAGATGACGAGGCACTCACAAATTAGATACCTAGGAGTGATATATTCTCTGTCATGAAGATATTAAATACAAAACAAAATTGGGTTATATGACAGCAGAGTTATTTATCAAAAACATTGAATTAAGCCTCACATTCCTGCTATGGGACAGTTATTTTCATAAATTCAACTGCCTAAAAGTGCATACCGGTGAAATATTCAATGGATTTATGACTAGTTTTTGTAGTGTAGATTACAGAAGTGCCATGTGTCATTTGGCATTTGTTACTTATGGCTTTATTCGGGGTTGAGGGCTCATCTTTCCTATAAGATTGCAAAGCACAGTAGGCCAGGGCTTTTGTCATAAATGTCTTTATATCTTTTACACATTGTACATTGCCTGATTCATATATATTACATGGACAAAGGATATGTAATTGAAAATTAGTAGCATAAGAGTCTATTTGATAAAATAGTGTGAAATGATATAAGTAGCAAAAAGTATAAAATATGCAGTTTATCTTTCTTGGAAAAATTAGACTCTACTAACAGCATACTGACTATTTCTAGGCTAAAGAGTGGCCTGAGCTATTGCACAAGGTTCAGACAAAAGTCACAAAGTAATTTAAGGAAAATATGCAGTTGAAAGTATCGAAAAGCAAAGCACTTTTAGTGACAGTCTCCTGGCACATGATGATATTGATACACTACAAAGAGAGGTTGTCTTTGTTCTGGAAAGCAGAACAAGCAGATTGACGATTTGAATTAAGTATAAGGAAGTAATATAACATACTTTATTCCTAACCTAATCAAATGGTCCCATTGCTCGAGATCAGAATGCTATTTCTGCATGGGCAGTGTTGGTAAGCATCTACCACGGATTAGCAAGAAAAGACCTGCTGAAAGTCCAACTCCGTCTTGTCTTTCTCGAGGCAGGAAATTATGCTATTAATAATTTTACTCTGTATTAAATATTAGCTATTGTCTACTGAGATCCTTTACAATTTAAATGGTCTTATGAAATGTAATTTAGGTTTTGAAATCAGTCAATGTTAGTGTTGTTTGTTTACCAGATTGTCCCTACTCTGATGGGAGAAGCAAGCGTCTCAGGGTATGTCTGGTACTGATTAATCAGAATAGAATCAAAGAAGAGAGAGAAAGGAAAAGACCCTCAAAGAATAAACTGGGAGGTATTCTAATAATTAAAAAATATCTTATCTGAAACCATTTTTTTAGCTTTTACTCATAGGAGTGAAATGAAATGTATGTACCTTCCTACTTTTATTATTTCAGAGTTTGATGAAGCCTAGAGATGAAAATTAAAAATACTGTGTAGTTCTTTCAGAATGTGTTAATAGATAATGGAAAGCATGCTTTCTTGTTATGCAAAAGATAAGTTATTATGAGATTGCTACTAAATCTTTTTAATTGTTCAGTATTGATTAATAAGCTGTAAATAATTATGGTGGTGATATTAACTGATATAATCACAGGAAAATAAATCTATGAAGATTTTTGCAATAGCAACTCCAAACGCTTTTCAGAAGTAAAACAATGGCCCTAGACAATTTATTTTCATATAAAATAAAATATACTCCAAACAAGTTTAATTAAAAGATCAGAATTATCACTTTAATAAATGCAAATTTTTTTCCTCATTAGATCTCTGTCTTAGTTTATTCAGTTACTTTCTTAGCATCTCAATGAATATTATAACCTATCATTTAGTAGCATTTATGTAATATATTATAGAAGGTATCTTTATATATCATAATGTTATATATGTAATATTTAAATTATTTTTTATGTCTTTATAATCCACAATAAAATTTTTCTCATTTGGAAAACAATGCTATATACCACATTTAAAAATATTTTCCCACAAATTATTTATTGATTAATTCTTCCATTTATTCAACAAATATTTATTTCATGCTTGTTATGTACTGTTCATGCTAAATACTATCAGAAATTCCTAGTGAACAAACAGTAGCCTAGTGGAGGAGGTAAATAAACAATTAGAACAAATAGAGAGACACAAGGGTATGAATATAAGTAGGATACATAGGTAGAGAAAATTAGGAGCATGGCATTTTATATAAAATGATCTGGGGAGGCTCAGTAAGGATCTAATGTTTGAACTGAAAAGTCAAAGATAAGAAACATGACCAGGTGTGGTGGCTCACTCCTGTAATCCTAGCATTCTGGGAGGCCAAGGCGGGCGGATCGTTTGAGCTCAGGTGTTCGAGACCAGCCTGAGCAAGAGCGAGACCCGTCTCTACTAAAAATTGAAAGAATTTAATTAGTCAACTAAAAATAGATATAAAAAATTAGCCTGGATGGTGCACATGCCTGTAGTCCCAGCTACTCGGGAGGCTGAGGCAGAAAGATCGCTTGAGCCCAGGAGTCTGAGGTTGCTGTGAGCTAGGCTGATGCCACGGCACTCTAGCCCAGGCAACAGAGTGAGACTCTGCCTCAAAAAATAAAATAAAATAAATAAATAAAGAATAAACAGCCAAGGAGAGCCAGGGAAGGGGCAGAGGGAAGAGTCTGTGCAAAGCCTCCTACCCATTCCCAATTCCCCTCTAATCCCCAGTGTGGGGCATGTGACCTAATTACCCATTGGCTATGGGCAGAGGGAGAAAGAAGAACCAATAATGACTCCGTTCCAAAAGGGATTTTTTTTTCTTTTCTTTTCTTTTTTTTTTTTTTTTGAGACAGAGTCTCACTTTGTTCCCCAGGCTAGAGTGCTGTGGCGTCAGTGTAGCTCACAGCAACCTCAAACTCCTGGGCTCAAGCAATCCTTCTGCCTCAGCCTCCCGAGTAGCTGGGACTATAGGCATGCGCCTCCATGCCCGGCTAATTTTTTTTTCTATATATATTTAGTTGGCCAATTAATTTCTTTCTATTATTAGTAGAGATGGGGTCTCACTTTTGCTCAGTCTGGTCTCGAACTCCTGACCTTGAGCAATCCGCCCGCCTCGGCCTCCCTGAGTGCTAGGGTTACAGGTGTGAGCCACAGCGCCCAGCTCCAAAAGGGATGTTTTTTAAGAAACAACTCTTAAGAAAAAACAACAAGTTTTGATTTGGACATTTCAATTTTGTATTATTTGAGAAGCATTTTCATGTAGACATTTGTTGCATAAATACATTGGAACTCAGGAGACCTGGCTGAACTGAAGATATAAAGCTTAGAGGCATCAGCGTATCCCTGGCTGTAAAACCTCAAGAGAATTGAAATCACCTAGGCAGGTACCCAGCATAAGGAGACACCAACGTAGATGCACAAAGGGTGCAGAGGAAGAAATAAAGGGAAAGGAAAGAGATGAGGGAGTGGAGAAAGCAGGCGTCAGACCATGGGGACTTTCACGGATTTGGCTATTAGAAGCATTTGGATATTGAAGAAGTGTGACCTACTTACAGCCTCTTATTTTATTAGGTTTGGTTTTGTGATGAAAACTATAAATCATGCCTGGGCTAAAAGAAATGTTTCTGTACAATACGATGTTTCAATGTATAACAGAGGCCACCAAAGAAATAGGAATATGAGATCTCAATTTTGTGGAAAGGGAGTATATTCGATTACAGAATATTTGTATCTTTTTTATTCTATTACATAGAGATAGGAAGGAAGAAGGACACCATGGATAGGGATCCAGGGAGAGTGGTAATGGGTAAATAAGAGCATATTTACAGGAGTTTGATATATTTTCTTTTTGGTAAAATAAAGGCAAGAGCATCAACTTTTTAAGAGGGAACAGTGGTAGTGTTGATTTAGCAATACTACCAATAGCAATACTACTGTATTTACAAATACAGAATTCTTAGTTAAATTTGGATTGCAGGCAACAAAAACTTGTTTCGATATGTATATGCCCCATGCATGCTTTGGAACAGTGTACATCACTGTGGCAAATGAGAGGAACGGGGAGGGAGGAAGCTCTGCAGTGGGTGTTGCAGAGATCAGATGGCCAAGCTTCCTCCAACAATATAATAGGGGTGGCAGGTGGCATGTGTGTCTATATCCGGTAGTTGGCAATTAATTTATAAGTCGCTTCAGGGTGCCTAGTTCTGTGGTTTTGTTCAGGAACCTTCAACTACATGTATAAGAAGGATTCGGAGGCAGCTGGGTGGATTCGTGCAGAGTTATGGATTTGGTGGACTAAGTATGACAGAAGGAGAGCAGAGCAAGGGGGTTGAGTGTATTCTTGGGAGTAGTTTTGATGCTCAAGGTGGCTTAGAAAGGCAGCGATCTCAGGAATATTGCATCTCTGATGAGAATGTCCATGCTATCATCTTGGGAATGTGTAGCTGAGGGAAACAGAATAAAATGAAACTGCACATGAGGTGATTACACAGGTGAGAACACAAATGGTGCAAGTTTTACCTACGTGGATTTGGAGTTACTGAGAGTAAAGATAAATTATGAACTCATATTAAAACCTAGAGTGAATGAAATAATAAGAGTTATCATGAAGTAGGTAGAGGACAGAAAATCTATTTTCAGGTAGGATTTCTTTATTTTTCCTTTTGTATCAGCCAGAAATTATTTCTTTATTTTGGGGGTAATGGGGAGAGGTAGGTGTTTGCTGCTAATGAGAACAACCTTGTGTTTCCAGTTTCTTGATGAGCACTTGGTCATAAGAAAGCATATCAGTACTTCTATGTGAACTTAGAATTGCACTTTCTAAATTGAGGACTAAAACCAATATTGTTTAATGTGTTCTATTAAAGATTTTTTCCTGTAAAGGTTAAGAATCTATTTTAATGGTTCCCATTATCACATGTTTGATTTTTCAAAATGCATTTATTTATTTTGAATCCAATTTTACAATTTTACTACATATTGAAGAAAACTGAAGTGTAATTTGACCATGTACAAATATTTTCTCAATTTAAATAGGAGTCTAGGAACTTAAATCTTTATCACCAACATTAGTGGTGCACCAATTGTATCTCTTTATTTTTATTTTTCTATCATACTCTTTAGATTTTATTTGGAGTCCCATTTTGTCTTCTAGCAGAAAACTTTGCCTGACAACTCAGAAAAACTTGGTCAGGACTTTGCCTTTCGATCTTTATTATCTACACTCTGCAGGTTTAGGACTCCTGCTTTCCTGCTCCAGCTCTTCTGATGCTCATTTATGTTCCTGGTAAGTTAAGCAGTAATGCCTATTTTGCATGCCGAGACGTGGACAAATACTCTTTGACACTCTATTTCCTCACAGGGATGGTGGGAGGTAGGATACCTTCAATTCGTTAATCCCCCAAATAAACTGAGTCCTATCTCCCTCAATTTCAGATCAAATTCTCGAGGATAGCAGAATGCAAGTCTCCTTCTCGTCAATACTGTCTTATTTATCCTACAATTTTCCCTTATTCATTGTCCCCCAGTTTGAAGGAGGAACAGTAATACATAGAAATATCATAACTAACATAAATGAATATGTATTTACATACAGGTAAACACACACTCATATATACCTCTGTGTGTGTGAGAGAGAGAGGGAGAGAGATGTTGGGTGGTGTTGAGAGCAATGGAGAAAACACAGAGCAGGGTGAATTCGATCTGGAGTGAGGAGTTGGGAATTTGGAATTAGAAAATTAGAAGAGGCCTCACTGTTTAGGCAAATGAGAGAGGAAAGGAGAGGAGAAGAGAAGGGAGGGGAGGAGAGCGGAGGGGAGAGAGACGGTGGAAGTTGTTGGAGAAGCGGACAATAGGAGTCAAATCTTTCAAGTCCTATAAGTGACTGTGAAGACTTTCCAGTTCAGTGTGAATGAGATTTCAAACCAAACACTGGAGGCTTTTGAGTAGAGGCGTGACATGGTCTAATTACATTTTTAAATGATCACTCGGACAGTTCCATAGAGAATTAATTGCCTCTTAATGGCAAGTGAGAATGTCAACAGGGTATTGATTAACTAACAGGTTATTGAAACAATCAATCAGAGAGATGATTGTGGTTTTACCAAGTAGTAGCTGGGAGGGTTTCAGAAATGGTCAGATTCTGGGCATATTTTGAAAGTGGAGCTAACAATATTTGTTGATGGATCAGATGACGTATGTAGAGAACGTGTGTCAAATTGTTGGCAATGGGCATAACACCTTTTTAGATGGTGATCCTTAGGGAAGTATGTTTTTATTAATATTTACCTTAGACTCACAAAACACATTCTTGCTCATATCATAGTAACATACATATAAAGGTGCAATGATTTGCCCAAGGTCAAAAATGTCATTGATGTCCAAGCAGCTATGATGAAGATTATGAAGAATTTGTAAAAGTCTTTAAGATAATAAGTGCTAATAATATCATCAGTGCTTCTCTATTTACCTTCTTAATGTAAACAACATAATAGCCTAGAGTCACTCTCATTTCAAAAAGACCATTTTTAATAGTATACTATTTCCAATTTTAAGTTTTTTTAAGTTTTTTAGTATACTATTTCCAATTTAAGTTTTCACAGTGATTTCAACTTTTGAATTGCTAAGACTAAAATGATCACACTGAGCTTAAATTTGTACTACTTAGTAAGTAACACCTCGCTTCTTTTTAATAAGATATGTAACCCTCCAGAGGAAGTCAATTAATTTTACAAGATTTAATTTTGTTTTGTCTGTGTGTTTGGGTACATCTTGTACACAGAAGGTCCTGCTTAAAATATACAGATCCCCTATATAATTATATAAATGTCCATTTATTCAGACAGAGCTGGAGATTTTAAAGCTATTTGTATATTTGTTTTTTAATCCTGGTTTAATTTTAAGTATAGTATGTTTTTAAAGGTGTACAATATAAGGAATTGATGTAGATACACGCTTTGTTACGATTGCAACAATCAGATTACTTAACACATCCTTTACCACGTATAATTACCATTTGTTTGAGTGTGTGTCATGTACGTGGTGAGAATGCTTAACATCTACTCAGCAAATTTTGAGTGCACAGTAGTATTATTAACTATAGTCAACGTGGTGTACATTGGAGGCCCAGAAATTATTCCTATTACAACAGGAAGTTTGTGCCCTAGACCAAAATCCCCCCATCTTCACAGCCCACCCTTATCTCCCAGCCCCTGGCAAACACCATTCTACTCTGGCTCTAGGAGTTTGACTTTTTTAGATTCCATATATGAGTGAGATCATACAGTATTTGTCTTAAAAATATAATATTTTTGTAACTTTTATTCCTATTGTAGCTTATATAAATTGCTTTCACAGTGTTATCTCAATGTATTATCACAACTACTTTAAAAGATGTTGATCATTATAATTATGTTATGTTGAGAAACTGAACATTAAGTGACTAACTGGTTTTCTCAGAGTTAGTCAGGTAGTAAGAGTTTTATCTAAGATGTAAATTATGACATTATGATTTCAAGTTCTCCAAAAAACACCTGTCCAATTCTCGAGACAAAGCATCTTTGCTAGAACTGTCTCAGGTGGCAGATATGGCTGATGGATGGCGCAGGGACGGACATCTTTAGATGTGACCACAATAAGTAGCAGCTTTCTGGCGATGAGAGACAAACCATGAGGATATTTTGTCAGATGATGAAACTGACACTAGAGAGATATTACACAACAAATTGCAATTTAATAGTGGAGCCAGGATTCAAACTCATTTTTTTCTGCTTTCAGAAGTCAACAACATTGCTATCAGACTCTACCAAAGTTAAATTAAATATGAACCGATAATATTCAAGTAGTTCATAGAGACTCCAAACTGAACATACGTACATGTGCACACATGTAAGTTTCTATTCATATACATAATAAAATAACACCAGAAGGTCCTAAAGAAGCACATGATTTCTCTGAAATGACACAGAAATCCTGCTATTACATGGAAATAGTGATGGTCTGAAAAACTGGGAAGCAATCTTTTTACCTCTCTGTTGTTGAAGATTATTAGAGTGCTGTGTACTGTGCAGTGCTCCAAAATTTAAGGGGATTGCAAAAACTTTGGTGAAAGTATACATCACAGCAGTGAAAATCGTTAGAAGGCAAGAAAACAGAACCTGTGAGGTTAGGGTAAGAAAGTGGCCCTGACGATGATGGAGAGAATGGTAAATTTTAAAATTACCCTCACTCATGCCCCCCTCCAAAAAAATAGAGATTGTGTTTCCTTACCTTAAACTAAAATTAGGGAAAAATGTTAAAAACATTTAAATTTGCAACATATAAGCTCCCTATGGATAAAATATTTCAAATGCTGAGAAAAACATAAAAGCTATTTGTTTGTGGCATCATTTTGTAGTGTAAGTAAAAAAAAAAAAGGTAACCAAATGAGAGTTGGAGTCAGCTTCTGTTGATGTTAATTTTAATTTGATACTAATCTGACAGTGTGACACAAAGAATGGGTTTTCAGCTCTCCTGCATTCTCACATATTATAAAGTCTTATGAACCATTGTCCAGGGTGGTATCATTTTTTAGGACAGAAGTTTTAAAATAATTTTTAGGCTCTTTCTTTCAGTTATTTTTCTTTTTTTAATAGACTAATTTTTAGAGCAGTTTTAGATTCACAGCAAAACTTTAATGGAAGGTAGAAAGATTTTCCATGTGCCCCCTGACCCCCACTCAAGCACAGACTCTTTCTCTTTAAAAATCCTGCCAGAGTGGTATATTTACTACAATTGATGAATTGACATTGATACATTATTATCATCTGAAGTCGATAGTTTAAATTAGGGCTCATTTTTGATGTTGTAAATTCTGTGATATTCTTTCAATATAGAACTCCCGTGTGTACAAAGGGGAAAGAAAAGCACATTTTTTTCTGAGCCCAGAAGTCAAGAGTCCTCCCACCTCTGCCTTCTCTAAGCCCAGAGCGACTCCTGGTGCCTTGGAAAATCTTCCAACTATGGAGACAGTTTCAAAAATACTTTTGTAGGAGAAAGAACTGGATTCAGAATTGTACATTTCTAGATATGATATCTAGCTCCGGTATTTTGAGCAACTTTAACTTTTCATGTTTCATTTTCCTTATTTCCGAAATAGAAATCATACCTAAACCTTAGAAGCTTCTAAGAAGGATTTAAATGAAGTCATCTATATAATATTTATCATTACACCTGGCACCGGTAGTAATTCAGCGAATGCTAGATTTCTCTAAACTTGCTAAATCTTATTTTACTTGAGACAAATTTGACTAAAGTTAACTCTGTCTTCTCCATAGAACAAGGTGAAAGTATATGACAAAGTTACATTAACAAGTTTTAAAAGCACAAAAATGAGAAATATTTATTATCATCATTATTATTATAATTGACAGAGATCACGAAGTACCCCAAAAGACAAGCCTCAAATACAAGTTAACTTTGTTGTGAGGCAGACCTGCTAATAAATATTGGGTAATTTTCTAAAAATGATCAAAAAGATTAACTTTTCATTATTATTGTTTATAGAAAAATACCTATTTCAAGTATATCTCTAAATTTATTATTTTGTCCCTTGCTTAGTTTATTTCCATGTGAAGCTATTTTTTCATGGGAAAAACAGAGAAGAAAGAATACTTTCTTTTTGTCTCATGAGGATAAGAAGTACCCCCAATAAATTAAGAAGATATGCTAACTATTATCTTATGGCACATAAGAACTTTTCTAAAAATTTATGCCTACAAAATTGGGATCCCAAAGTTTACATTTGAACTGTTATTCTATATTTGAACTGTTATTCTGTTCTTTGACTGAATAATTTTGAATAAAATCCCACTTTCTTTATCTTCTTATTTTTCTACTTATTAAAAAAAAAAACCACCTCCCTGTTTTCTACTTCCCCATGCACTTTGCATGAATGTAACAAGATCAAAGATTTAGTGATTATAAACAACATTCAAATTCATGATTGCCTGTAGTACATATCTTCTCATTATCCTTTGTATAGATTTGCAGGATTATACAATAAATTATGTTATTTTGCTTGCTCTTCAGTTAATTCTATTAGAAGCTAAGATTATAATTTACAATGCAGTGAATTAATGTTGGAGTGTTTTGTTGTAATTTTTAGCTTACCAAAAATAATTACCTCTATGTTATCTAATGTTGACTTCTCATAAAAGATTAATGTAGAATTAGTGACAAAATGGGATTTGCATCAAATACAAAACTCCATAAAGATTAATGCTTTCCAAGCTGTAAATTGAGAATCCAAAGGACACTTCTGATTTAAATTTGTTACCTCTCATTATGAAACTTGTATTTCTGCTTCAAACATATACATTAGAGGCACAGACACATTTTGTGTAACAACCAAGAAATGTGAGAAACTGTCTTAAGTGTAATATACTGTTTGTGATAATGCATTCATACATTTTTTGTTAATATGAGTCATGGGAATATTGAAGCTACCATGACTCTAAGTACATTGCTAATGGTAAAACACCCTTACATTTCAACATGTCTTCTGAAAGACACCCACTGTGTAATGTCACATGGCATAAACTGATTTCATACATAGAATAATAAATAAAAATAACATGCAATATTGCCAGACTTTTTTGATTGGAAATGACCTAAGCAAATGGTTTGCATTAATGCATTTTTGCCACAAAATTTATAAATTATATGTAACCCAGCATAACATTAAAACAGTAACATAATTTAACAATATGGATCTATCACTTGTTAAAAAGCTGAAGGCTTCTTGTCTGACAGATCTGACTTTGCCACTAAATTATATGCTAGCTTGCATTTATTGTGAAAGCATGTCAATACTATCAATTGTAATTTTCATTTTTGTCAATTAGGTAAAGAAATATCAACGCATTCACACAGTGTGTATATTTTTAGCATCAACCAAAACCTGTCTGTGTTCTCCATATTGTAATAAAGTTCTGTGCCAAGATATGTCTGTCCTCAAAAGAGTATAATATAAATATCTAAGTGACATATATTACTTGTTTTGCATTTTTCCTTGGTTTTATGTATCCTAAGCTGTATAAAGTGAAATTCTACGAAACTGTCTTTTTTATAAAACGTCATAGGAAATTATTTACCCTTTTGCTATAGGTTTGTCTGGCTCATGGATAAAAGAATTTTTTCCATACTTTTCATACCACCCTACTATAATCTATTTGTTACAATGCTGTAGGGTGTGTACCAGCACCTTATGTTGTGGTGCTTTTTGACCGAGGACCATATGTGGTGCTATCCCAGGAAACAGCAGGGTTTGGTTAAAGGGGTCTGTGTCATTTTTTTCCTACCCTAACAGACTCTGCATTTATACCTCATTGCCATGAGTGCTATTTAGTTAGTATAATTAGTATGCTCTTTGTGCATTTGGTAAGAGTGCTACATATAGAGTCGCTTACATGCATCTTAATATTCACAATATTATAATTTAAAATGTAGCCTTTATATTATATAGAAATGTTACCCACAAATAATTTTGAACATAAACCAAATCTATTTTGGAAAAAATTGACATTATTTTACTACATAGATTATTTTCCATCTAAAGAGGTGTGCTGTAATTCTCCAATAGATAGATGAATATGCATATCTAAGGGAAGGCTATATAATCTGCTGAGTCTGCTATGAAAATGTCCATGATACTTTTGCCCATAGCTTTTAATATGAGGTTACACTAAAAATCTCTAGTACATTCCTGATTTTGAATTTAAATTTTTTTGAATTTATAATATGTATTCTGAAGCTATTAGTATTTGATCTCTAAGTTAATACAAAAATTAAGGGAAAACTTGTGGGAAAAGGACTGAGAATCTCTGCTTCTTCATAATCTGAACCTTGGAAATCAATGAAGAATCTTTTGGGGATATATTTGATTTAGATCTGGGAATATCAATATGAAATCACAATTAATATCATAGGCTAAGAAATGGACTTCCACCTATATAGTCACTGCATAATCTCTAGAATCTATAAGTGTTACCCTAGATGTAGCAAAGATAATTAAGCTAAATCTTTAGAGTTGGCACTTATCCTGGATCAACCACAGGACCAAAAATGCAAGTTATCTGCATAGGAGAGAGACAGAGGCAGCTCTGAGATTCAGATACACACAGAGAAAAATGATACGAAGATACAAACAGAGATTGGAGTGATGCTGACACAAGGTGAGGATGCCGGCAGCCACCAGAGCAGGAAAAGGCAAAGAGCAGACATTGGCCCATAGTCTCTGGAGGAATGTGGGCTTGCTGGGACCTGGACGTGGGAATTCTGGCTGCCAAGACTTTGAGAGACTCAATTTCTTCTGTTTTAACATACTCAGTCTGTGGTAATTTATTACAGTAGCCACAGGAAACTAATACAATGACACAGATTACTTGTGTGTGTGTGTGTGTGTGTGTGTGTGTGTGTGTGTGTGTGTGTGTGTGTGAATTCCTAGCTCAGATCATGGAAGGACCTGGAAGAAATGCCAGGCACATACCGACCAGACTTGATTTCTAACACAGTCTCCATTAAAAATAATCTGGTTCTTTTTGAAACAACATTCAATTCCAAGGCCAAATTGGGGACTGCACAGAAAGTGTTTGGGATGTCTTTCTGTGGAAGAAAATTTAAAAGTGTCAAAAAAATTGAGAGGGAAATATCAAAAACAAAAACAAGAGCCAGCTTGAAGAGGCCCTCACTATCTTGGTATAGAACAATTTGGGCATAAGAATTAATTGCAATGGATTATAAAACTATTGATACAGTAATGTGTAAGTCCATATTGCTTTGTAGATAGAGAGACAGACGAGGGGCGGGGAGAAATTTCCTCCTGTTGCTGAGTGCAGATTTGTACAAAATGCCCAAATGTAGAGTTGGGAGGCCACCATTCTGCAGTGGTGAGAAACATTCTGAGACACAGTCATCACCAGAGGTTAAATATAAGAGAAAAATTGATGAGGAGCAGCATATTTATATATTCTAGAAGTGTTTCTTCAAAGATTGCTTATTAGTTACAAAAGGAAAATGATCAATTCACTGAGAAACAATCAACTTTTGGCAGTCAAAATGAACATCACCAACATATATTTTACTGTACTTTTTGATGTCCACCAAGAAGAGTGGCCCTCAAAGGTCTCTGGATGGGCTAACATAAGAGAAATAAATTATCTTCACATAGAATTCAGACCAGGAATACATACCCTGAATCTACAACTGAAGCAACATCTGCCAAAACTCAATTGAGGTATAGTCTCTAGAATAACAAGCCTTATCTTCAAAAATGCCAGCATGACAAAATCATAGAAAGAAAAAGAAAAATTGGTGAAGAATCATTTTTAAAGAAAGACAGGAGTCTAAATAGATATGACAAAGATAAAATATGTGATGCTTAACTAGATCCCACACTGAAGAGGAAAGATACTACATGGAATGATTACAATAGATACAATCAGAATGCTGACGGCTGATGAGACAGAAGTATTATAGGAGGGTGGCAGAATATGACACTCCAAAATATGCTACTTTGGCATAAGGATTATTCTGAGCGAAAGGTACTTGAAAACATCAGATGCAAAAATAGCATCCTTGTCTTTTCTCCCCCTGAAAACAGAAGCTAAAATCCCTCTTGTGAAAGATGTCATCTCTGTAACAAGAGAAAAGAAAATTTTATCAAGGGGGAGTCATGGCTAAGGACAGAATTCTGTATGAACAAGCCCTGATAAAATAATTCTAATTTTCCTTTGGTCTCCCCACATAGTCAGTTACTTTTCCAACATTGCCTCTCTTTGTTCAAACTAGTATAAAACCACTTAGGTTTTACTAGTTCTTTGGGTCTTATGTTTCTTAAGAGGGCTCCCTTGTTAAAATCCAGTTTAATAACCCAACAGTTATTAAACAGAATATCCTTGTCTTTTATGAAATATGCCCTTAAGTGTTAAGGAGCCACATACTTTCAAAATGTTTCTGAAAAAAATAAATGAAAATAAATAATGTAGAGAGGGAGAGGGAGGTGGAGGTGGGGAGAATATGAATGCTAATACAATGGTTAAAAATTGGTGGCTCTGACTTCTAGTACCTGACAAATAAACAGCTTGAAAATCATTATTCCCATCTTTAAACCCAGGAAAAATTTGAACAAATAGAAAATCAGTGTCTTTTCTTGGATCATTCAGAGGTCCCAGGGCAAAATGCCCACCCCAAAATTAGAGACCCAAAAAAGAGATAGAGAAACTATGCATATGTGCCTAAGCAGGGGATATATGGGAAAATCTCTGCACTTTCTCATTTTTCTGTGAACCTGAAACTGCTCTAAAAAAATAAAGTGTATTAAGTATGTTACAAAACAAACAGACAACAACAAAACATCGATAACAGAACCAACAAGAAATCAAATGCTGAGGGACAGGTCTTTCACATCATGATGAAAGAATCTTGCCTATCCAGGTAATAAAATATTCTGCAATGTTTTCTTTTAGATGATTTATAGTTTTTACTTCTATGTCTGTCATTCAGCTCACATCAACACTTGGGCATACTTTGTCATACTGATGAAATTCCCTTCTATTCCTAGGTTGAGGTTTCAAGTTGTGAAGGGGTGTTGAAGTTTATGAGAAACTTCATATCTATAGAAATAATCGTGTAAATTTTCTCATTGTATTAATTTATTTTGGAATGTTAAACCAACCTTCCATTATCAGCATATGCCCATTTAGTCATTATGTATTAACTTTACAAATAACTGGCATGAGCCATGTTCCTGTTTATTTCTCATTAAGTAATTTAGTTCAAGCATGATTAATTGAAAATATTTTCCATTGAACTTCCTTAGTATCTCTGTTAAAAAGCAACTAACGAATATATGCTGTTCTACTCCAAAACTTGCTACTCTGCTTCTCTGACCACAAACATTTGTCTATCCTTTTTGTCTATCTATACACCAAATCTATGTTTATAATTCTAAATATATACTAAGATTTGAAATCATCAGGTACAAATCATACAACTTTGTCCTTGTCCAAATTTGTTTTGACTAAACTATTTTATATCTTAATATAAAATTTATAATCATCACAGAAACTAACACCAAAATTTCCTATTGGAACTCTGATTGAGATCAGAGAAATCCCAAAAGTGGGGATTATATATGTGTGTGTAGAATTAGCATTTCAAAAAATATTGAGTCTTCTAATCTGGGAACTCATTATGCTTTTCCATTAAGTCTTCTTTAATTACTCCCCAAAAGGTTTTAATACATATATTTTGTATGTTACATGTTTACATACATCTATGAGTTTCATATTTTTGAAGTTATTTTTAAATAGAACGCTTAGAATTTTAATTATTCAATTGTTTGCTACAAGTATATAGAAATGCAATCTATTGTGTATCCACCTTTCGTTATTTATTCTTGATGAATTCACTTATTATTTTTAGCATTTTATGTAAATTCCATAAAATATCACATTATCATGTGATGCGATGTTACATAAAACATCATATTATCTGTAGACAAAAAAATTCTTTCTTTTTTCTTTTCAGTATTTATATCTTTTATTTATTTTGCCTTATTGCATTGGGTAGGACCGTAAGCTAAGTTTGAGCAGAAGTGGTGAGCTCATTCTTTTCTGTGCCGTGGAAACATGGGGTACAAGTTTCTTCACATGCCACATGGTAAAGGGAGTGGAAAAAGGGAAGCTTCTGAACACTTGATTCATGGTAACATTTGATTCTAACCCCTTGAAAATGTTTAGAAATTGTCTACAAGGACAAGGAAAGTGAAATCATTTCAGGCAGAGGGAAAGACAGAATAATATGCATGAAGACATTAGACAACTTTAAAGGAGAGTCAGACTAAAGCTCGTAAGACAGGTTTTTGAGTTAATAAAATTTTGAAATAAGTATAACTTTATTTGCACACAAAGCCATGGCCACTGTGTGTAAGATGTTGACAATTTTTTTTTTTCCTTCTGAATTGATGACTCCCTTTGTCTATGAATAATATCTTCTTCACTTCTATTGATACATAATAATATCCCTAGATAATTTCAAGAATGTTATATTTTCACCAAAAATATCAGAATCCCAAAAGGAATAGAAAAGTGTACATGGAGCTAGAGTTTACAGAATAAGAAAAGAGGAGGGAATGCTAGAAAATGTAAAGTTAATCAAGTTTGAGAAAATATGAATGTCACAGGGAACACATGGCTTGTCTGTGAAGTATAATGAATATAATATATTGAAGTGCCTTGGATGTATCTGAAGTATGCACACATACACTTTCATATTAGTAATATGTTTGCATTTATGTGTACATATGTGTATATGATCATGTAAAATGTCATGTTTTTATATATATCATGCCATTTTCTTACTTATAGTAGCCAATTTATGGGAATGAAAACATGTATTTCAGTGTTTTTGTAAATAAAATAGATGCCATATAAAAATAGCATAAAAAATAGGTGCTATTTTAGATAAAATAAGAACAGAACTTCCATGGCTAGTAAAAAAAATACAGCTATGAAATGATAACTATAACTAACAGTGATTTCCTGTTGAAGGAAGTCATTAAAATCTCACTTGTGAATCATATAATTTATGTGACTGTGTAGACCTGTAGTAGTTGATTAAAACTGTAATCACTTTTCGATAGTTTTAACTTTTAAAATAATTACAAAGACTTAAATGTTGGGGAATGCTATTACATACGTTGTAATGACCTTAAAGTAACTTCATAGATTATAGGCTTCAGGGAAGGAGAACTCTGTGCATCACACATTTTAAAAATATTTTACTAGCTGTTTTTCAAAGAAGTAGTAGACCCCAAAATCGATGATGAATTCCATTTTTTAAAAAAATTACACTATATCTTTTCTATTTAAATCAATTTTGACCTTAATTTTCCTTGAAAGATTCAGCATATTTTTCCCAAAATTTATATGCAGAAAAATTAAAACAATTTATAATACCCTCAAATATATTTCTTAGTTCATTTCTAGAATTGAGCAAAAGTGATTTCTGAGATAAAATATAATTATATTTCAGCTGGTACATTGAGAATCTTCATACTGTGCTAAATGCAGTAAAGTCTCTTAAACTGACACAATGCAAACAATAAAACAGAAAACATTTGATTTTTACTTTTCACATAAATACTTATAGATTGTTTGGTAACCCATATTATATATATTCAATATTTTTTATATTTTCTCTAAATTTGAAAACTGCTGGTATTGCCATGTATTTTTCCAAGGAAACTTCTGGATCTGTGTAGCTGCGCATGAAGTCTCTTCTTCCTTCTTAAGAGTTTCCTCCCTGATATTTTTTTCCTGTTGATACCATCCTACCTTCCTACAGACACAGATCATCACTCTTGCTGTCAGTAACTGACGTGAATCTTTTGGATTTATTCTCTTCTACTTTCTGCTCTCAGGAAGTATTATAGCCTGAACAATTTTCTTGAGAGGTCTCTGATGGAAAGTTCCAAATAACTTAATGCTTACTTTTATGAACAGTCAAAATGCAATTGAATTTCACAAATGTTACTGAACTAATTTGAAAAATAATAGATGCTACAAGGAGAACATAGAAATGGAGGAATATGTGTGTATGTATTTATATGGCATACACATAAATATAATTTGTATGTATATATTTAGAGCACATATATGTAGTACACATATATAAAGTAAAACTTTATATGCATGCATGTGCATTTATTGTGTTTATTCTTTCTTCCTTCTCTCAGAATTCTTATTTATACAAAAATATAACACTATAACATGTAGCCTCTATCAGATGTGGATGCAACATGGAAGATATTGAGTCACTGGCTCAAGCCATGAGTAGATATCACATTCATAAAAATCATACATAAAGCATAATTTCCTGCTTCAACACAAAGGGGAATAAAAAGTTTGCAATGATTAATATCAGTGTTGACAATGGCCCCTACAATAATAAGTTATCCATGACTCTCATCTTTTCTTATAGTGAGTTTTAGAGGAAATTCCATGTATTATTCTCTTTCGTTCATGGGACAATAGATTATGGAGCCATTGGGGATACTACCTCTATTGTCAAATATAAATGATATACTGTATTCTCTTGTTCATTTAGAAAAGAGAGAAATCCTGCTCTTTTTCCCCTACAAATTAGATATTCAGACAATCAATGTTATCCTTAGTTCATAATAGATACAAGAATGGTTTAAAGTCTACTGAGAAATCTCAAGATTAAAACACATTAGAAGGACAGGGCAAGCCAAGTACAAATAAATTCTAGCATTCTATAGCACACAGGGTGATTATAGTGAACAAAAATTCACTGGATATTTTTAAAAAGCTAGAAGAGAGGATTTTGAATGTTTCCAACTCAAAGCAAATGATAAATGTTGGAGGTGATAGATATGCTAATTACCCTGATTTGATTATTACATTGTACACATGTATTTAAATATCATACTATACCACATAAATATGTACAATTATTACATTTAAATTAAAAATACATTTTTTTAAAAAAGACACAGCTTTGATGTATACAGGATCCCACATATGAAGCCATCATTTTTCCATGAAAATGCAGATTTAATTAAAATACTACTAATAACAAACACAAAGATCACAATTTAGTTTGCCAAAAGTAAAACAACTTGAAACACTCTAAGCATTGTTTCTTTATATTTTCAACTATATATCATTATACAGGAATTAAATGTATATATAATATTTAAGGAATATATGTGGGTGTGTTTGCTCAAGTATAGAAAAAAATAGGTGTATAAGTGTAACGTTATAATTTCATTAATTAAATATAGGTTGAGAAGTGGGGAAGAACATTTAATTTTTATTTTGGACAGCTCCAGAGTGAAGCACTATTATAACATCTTGATCAAAGGGAAGGGAAAACATGGAACACTATCAGGCAAGAAAACAGCTGAAAAGCACAATTCACAAGACCCGAAGGTTGTGATGTGTACTTAGGAGGCAGGTGAAGACCTGCTTCAGTGCCTCAGTTATGGCCCCTGGCATCAGATACTCAAGTGATACCAGGATGAGCTGCGCACAGTTCCCACCCTCAGCTTCAGCCTGAATTCTAATATGTCTCTTGAATTCTTTTTCTTTTATGATTTCTGTATAATGTAGTTTCCATGATGGATAAAACAAAACAAAACAAAACAAAAACAATGCAAAGGTATTCCAGATACCAAGGAGAATGTAAGAGAAGACTCAGTAATTCCAGAACTGAGAGGGTCAGGGAGGTCGGGCATTAGATCTGAAGATCTAGGAGGGCAGTACCCATCATGCAATCATCTTTCCTAGCTCAGGAATTGGCATGGAGGAAGGAACCAACACTTGGCTATGGTTGAAAAAAAACAGTAAAAAATCCAGGAGAATAGTATGCATGCAGAGGCGTAGAAAATAACAGAATATACAGAAAAGAGAATACAGTTGACCTTAGAACAACACAGGCTTGAACTGTGTGGATCCAATGATAAGCACTTTTTTCCAATAAAAAGAGGATGGAAACTACCGTAGTGTTGGGAAGTGAAACGGGCATATACGGAAGGCTGACTTTTCCTATCCGTGGGTTCCACAGGGCTCACTGTGGGATTTGAATATGGGGTTATTTTGTTATCTGTGGGGTCCTGGAACCAATCCCCTGTGCATACCTAGACTACATTTGGATTAAATTAAAAAAAAATCTGAAAAGTCCTAAGACATATTTAGCAAGAAATGTAACGTGTTGGAGAAAGTTGTTATTTTTTTCCTACAAATATTTCGAAAACAATTTTCTAAACCAGAGCAGCTCTCACTTCACAGCAGCCGTCAACTGTCTCCCACATCGAGCCACTTTGGGGTCCTAGCCCTTGTCTGAGGATGCGATTGGTTGATCCTTTCTCTGAGTTTACCCATTTTCCAAATGTTCCCATCGTAAAAGTAGAAGGCTAGACCCTGTATTCTATTTTAAAGGAAAAGTGACACCCCCGTAGTATAAATCTGGCCCCGTGGCTCTCCAAGGCTCCCCTGTTAGTTGAGCCACGTTTACTCCCTAATGCAAAATGGGAAGGCTCCTTTATCTAGCGAAAGACACAGGGGTGTTGAAAACAGTAAGAAATCCCCTCGATTGTCCCCAGTTTCTAAAAGGAATATACATTATTTTTATAAATAGGTTAAAAAAAGTTATTTTAAATATATCCCAGTAAAATTTCTATTTGCTCATCAATGTCCAGGTTGCATCTTATCATCTCCAGAATGCTTTCCTAATTTTCTCCAGTGTACAATTTTAAATGAAGCTTCATGTCCCACGAATTATCTATGTTATTATTTATATATGCCCTGCCCTGTGTCCCTTTTAAAACATCAAGTTCTTGAAGCTATGAATCATATCTGAACATCTTCATGTTTCCCGCAGGTTCTGGATAAGTGCCACCTGTAATAAATATTCATTCAACTGAAATAAATAAAAGTGTTATTCCGGATTGTTTTATCACACACACACACACACACACACACACACACACACACACATATATTTTTTTTTTCATGTTGAGGTCATAGGGACCCCAGGGTCATGTCCCGGTCCTTTTCGTTTGCACTGAAAATACACAAATGAGGGGACCATTTATATTCAGTCTCCTTTCCAAATCTCTGAGTGCCACTTCACACCGTAACCTGCCAGTAAGAACCAGATGTTGTAAAGTAATGCAGCAGTGTTCTTTGAGTTTACGGGAGATTTGAGACAAGGTGGATTGCTGAAATAAAAATACCAAACTGTAGGAGCCTCGCACGCAGGTGTGCTTGCAGACTCACTGAATGGCTCAATATTATTTTGATATCCAAGTCTCTCAACTGGGGCATGGTGCCATGTTGAATAATGTCAATCCAGGAAGTTCTACTGCAAAACATGCATGTCTTCGTAAAAATGAACAATAAAAAACTATTCTGTGACAATTTAAAGTTGCAAAGAGTTGATCCTTGAAATATCGCTGAGATCATAGAACTCAATAACTAAATAAGTGCAGGCCCAGCTCGAGTCTTCTAAGAACAGGCTCAGCTTCATGAACATTGCAAAAAATTAAAAATGTCTTCTAAATTGCTTTTTAGAACCTGCTCTAAGTTTTTTTTCTCCTAATTAGTTCTTTGTTATGTTAACACGTCATTAAGATAACATAGTTCAAAAAATAGGGAGCAAAATATTTTTCTTAAGTATATGAATACCTGTATTATCACCTCTTCATCCAATATTATTTGTGTGAGGATATTTTCAATGAAATTTTAAAAATACATATACAGTTGAAGCTTCCCTTTTGTCTTCTCTCCCAATCTCCTTCCTCTTTCTTCCCCAAAGATTATCACTATTATTAATCTGATGTTTTTCTTCCAAAACAGGTTTGAATAAGTATTTCTAAAACTAAAAAAAAGTTCACATTTGATATTAAAATATTTTATACTGCATATCATCATGAATCTTGCTCCTTTCATTAGATATTTTTAAATGTGTATCCACACGGGTGCACATGTCCCTGGGCTCATGTGTCACCACTGCATGTCTGATGTCTGTTTGTCATTGTCCTCTAATCTGTCAGCTTACTTCTTTTGATAGTGGTAGAAATTTATATGGCTTGAAAATTTCCATCCTCCAACATCCATCCTTGTTTATGCTTGGCATTTTCAGAATTTTACCTTTTTCTTATCTAATTTGTATGGGATAAAATATCATTTTCATTTTAATTCTCATTTCACTGAATATATATCAATTTTGCCATGTTTTCAAATATTTATTTTGCCATTCTATTCTTCTTTGAATTACTTGTTCATATACCTTGACCATTTTTCTATACGGTTGTCAGATTGTGTATTTGTCTTATTTTATTGACTTTTCTTTAAAATTTTGAATAGAAATCACTGGTTGGTTCAATGGAATATAAATATCACTGTGGCAGATATTCTCTTTTGCATATATATATGGCATATATTATTAAATACAGCTTTAAATTTTAAAGTCAAGGTTATTGATTACATATTTAGTAATTTCTGCTCTGGGATATTCTACCTTACTCTGAAGTCATTAGTATTCTTTTTTTATTATTTTCGAGAAGTCTTAGCACTTGCCTGGCTAGAATCAATACATTTTTAATGGTGTGAGATAGGAAAAACCAATTTTTCTAATTCTCATATAGCACCACCTTTCCTCACTCATTTTCAATGTCATCTGAGTTATTTATAAATTGTTTACTTGCAAGAATCTGTTTATAAGTTCTCTTTCCTGTTTCATTGGTTCATTTTAACCTCTGTGTTGTCCCACCCTTTCTTGACATTCATGATATTCATATTGCTACTTATCTTTAAGTCTGTCTAAATTATTTCTAATTCTTTACACTTTCAAATAATTATAGATCAACTTCTCAAATTTAATTTTAAATATAAAGTTGAGATTCAAAGTACTGAACATATAGATTAGCTTTGGAAAAGTGGCATTTTACAATATTCATGTGCATATTATATTTCACATTTTCATATCTTCTTTTGTATCTTTCAGTAATATTTAATATTGCATAAATGTCCACACATATTGCTTAGTATGATATCTTACATGTTTGGTTACTGAGGTGAATTGGTCTTTTTATTTCTTGGTAAATTTTCTATTTGTGTGTGTGCACGTGTGTAGATGAAAAAAATCAGACAATTATTTTTTTATTCTAATACATTGTCTAATATAATAGCTAATTTTAGACAGTCATATTTTCCACAAATAAGACATATTTTTTTCTCTAGTATTTTTAAATTGTGTTGCTATTTTTGGTTGTGTGTTTGTTTCTTTCTTGGCATCTTGCTACATTAGTTAGAATGTCTAGGTGGATGTTGAATAAAAATAGCCACAAAGAGTAACCTCATTTGAGCCAAAAAAAAAAATCTTCAATTAAAATAGTTCTGAAGTTATTCAGTATAAGGGATGGTTGGTTTTATAACAGAAAATTTTATCAGGTTAAAATTTTGACTTTTTATATATACATTTTAAAGTAATACCTGATATGTTATATTTTTCTTAAGTTATTTACACAGTATTACTGTTGTTTCAATTCTGTTTTAACATCTGAGCTACCTTTCCCTGTTTAAGTATGTAATAATATTTAATAATAGTTAATAATTCTTATAATAGATTTTTGGGGCCTAACTGCTCTTTCAAAATTATTTTATTCTTCATTGCTCTTGATTTATTTAGTTGGGCATAATACTACCAGATAAAAATTATTTTCTCTGATTTCTTTGTAGTTATTAATCATTGTCTTTAGGTTCTTTTAGATTTTGGTAAAATAATACATAGAACAGCAAATTTAAAATTTAGCCGTTTATAAGTGTACAATTCAAGGGGGTTAAATATATGCCCATTATTAAACAGATCTTCAGAACTTTCTCATTTCACAGATCTGAAACTCTATACTCACTAAACAACAGCTTCCCTTTACTTCCTGCCCTGAAACCCTGGTAACCACCTTTCTATTTTCTGCTTCTGTGAATTTGACTACCTAAACACCTCGTATCAGTAGAATCCTACAGTATTTGTCTTTTTGTGACTGGCTCATTTCACTTAGCATAATGTCTTCACAGTTCACCACATTGTACCATGTGACAGAATTTCCTTTTTTTTTTAGTGTGGAATAACATTCCACTGTATATATATATGCCAGTTTATATACTCATCTGCTAATGGATATTTGGGTTATTTTCATGTCCTACCTATTGTCAATAATGCTGCTATTGGCTTTAAGCTTTAGATTGTTTCTATTTATCTAATTTTCTGCAAATGTAGATATGTTGCTTCTAATTTAAAAAAATAAATTGTATTTATACTAGATACTCTTTAGTGTTACTACAACCTCTATATGAATATTAATTTATCATGTTGTCATCTTTTGTGGTACGTAGTGGAGAAGTCTAGTTTTCAGGAACATATTGTATATATCTTTTATAGCTTCTCTGCCACTTTTTTTTGCTTCTTCTGCAATTATTATTAGACATATGTTGGAAATTTAATTTTTATCTTACATGTTTTAAATATATAAATCCTTCAGTTCTATTTTTAATTCACTAATTTCTTGACTCTGTTGATCATATCCAGTCTAGAATGTATCCCAATTATTTGCTATATTAAACTTGCTATACTAGATACTAGAATGTATCCCAATTATTTGCTATATTAAACTAGTGGTTGCACTACAGATATATCTAATTGCTCCATTTTTTAAATCTAACTCTTCTTATGTTATATACATTTGGTTTTTGTTCAAACTTCCAGACTATAATGATTTAAGTCTAACTTATTTTTCAAAGCCATGTAGCCTGTTATAAAGATATCTCAAATTACCAAATACATGTTATGTAACTATTTGTAATAGAATTTCTGGTGTTATACATAAGTAATTTTTTGTATAATTAATAAGAAGACTTTAGAAAAGAAAAATATTATGTGAAGCCTTGCTGTCAATCTCTCAATTAGATATGATAATCTCATATAAAAAGCAGAATAAACTTTGTACTCGCCCATCTGTGTTCCTGAGATTCAATGACATGACAATAAATGGTCTCTTCTTTACAGATTAAGTCATTTTATTTAGGTCCCAGTCTCTACTGACCGCAAATACATGACTGATGAATTTATACTAATTTTGTGAGAGTTTGAAGAGGGGAGTAATGAGTAGGTCGAATGAATGTTTGATTTAGAGATTCTATAAATTATGGAATATAATTTTTAGGTATATGTCAGAGACAAAGTTAGACAAATTAAAAATGAACTTACTCCCAATACAAACACTGAAGGAGATATAAATTAGTATACACATTCAGATACAACTGGTTTTTATAAATACTTCTTGAATGGTTCACATGGGCCAGTGAGTGTTTCTACATGCTCTATAATTTAGTCATCAAATGTATCCTGGTAGAAGGTTATCTTTATTCTACTTTATTGTAGAAAAAAACTGAGGCTTGTAAAATCCAGTTCACTGCCACTGGTTATATAGTAAGTGGCAGAGCTGGAATGTAATACTAGGTTCATTGACTCCAAAACAGGAGCTCTTTTTACTATAGTACAGGGGCCACGATGGAAATATCAATTTGGGTATTCATTGTTTTGAATTTTCTACCTTTCCTTGGAGTCTCTCCTTCTATCCTATGGCTTCTTTGTCTTTCTCTCCTCAGAGGTCTGCTAAAGTCATGGACAATTAATGAAGCAGTCTCTGCTGTAGCAAGACACAAAGACTCTGAAGATACTGCTTTCTTAGAAACCTGAAAAGAATTCTTAGTACAGCATGACCAATGATAATGCAATAGTTGGGTTTTTATTAGCAATTAGATGATACTTTTTAAAAAGGCAATGGAAATATCAAAGACAAACTGAGATAAGTCTATGTTTAATCTCCTTCCAAGGTGAAGTAGCAAATGTCCAGGAAAGGAATAGCTCAAGAAGGCAATTTGGGTTTACCCCTCACCCCCCAATTCCCGGAGGGGTGGGACATGCTTGAAAAGTAGTTGGGGAGCATAATTAGGGGTCTCAATAGGGGAAAGGAATCCCTCAAAAACTGATTTATGTGATTAACTGTACACCTCGGTAAATTCACTTAAAATCATTTAATTGTGCACTTAATGTGGAGTAAAGGCATGATATGTAAAGTATACTTCAATAAAGAAAAAAAAGAAAAGAAAAAAAGAATTCTCAAAACTCAAAAATAAATGAATAATCTAATGAAAAAATGAGCAAAAATTTAAATAGACATTTCACCAAAGAAGATGTATAAGACGCAAACCAGCATATGGAAAGATGTACAAGATCATTAGTCATTAGGGTAACGTAAATTAAAACCATAGAAACCACCAGACATCTATAAGATTGGCAAACAACAACTATAAGAACAACCTGAAAAAGCTACGTATACTGGGAAGTTTGCAGAGCAATCAGAAATTTCATATATTGCTGGTAAGAATGCAAAAATAGTACAATCAAGAGTTTGGCACTTTCTTATAAAATTAAGTATATGCTTATCATATAATGCAACAATTTCCTTCCCAAGTGTTTACCAGACAGAAATAATGCCTTTGCTCATAAAAGTCTGTACATGTTTATAGTAGCATTTTTATAAGCTCCAAAAAAAAAAAAAAAAAGAAAGAAAACAACCTACATTTCCTTCAACCAATGAAAGAATGAACAGACCTTGGTGAATCGACCCAGTGGAATAATAGCAATAAGAAGGAACAGATTTGATACAAATAATAAAGTGAATGGATTTCAAATACATTATGATAAGGGAAAAAAGCCAGGTTCGAAAGGCTACATGCAGAATGATTCTATTTGTATGACATGATGAAAAAGGCAAAATTATACAAAATGAGAACAATGGTAAGTGCTGGATTTTAAGAATGAGGGAAGGGGTCAATTACAAATGAGCAGCTCTAGGATATGTTCTGGGTGATGAGTTGGCATACTTTGCTTCTTACGATAGTTACACAATTCTGTGCATTTGTGAAAACTCATAGAACTATATATCAGAAAGAGTGAATTGTTCTGTATCTAAATTGAAATTAAAAAGTAACAGGGATTGACTATAGTCCTTAAATAAGTAAATATTGTCAAAGATAAAATTGGAAAGCAGGAAAGCTGAGTGAGAATAGTCTAATGAGGAATAAATAGAGGTTGTTATACTTCATTTAAAAACAAAAACAGTAGTGTACCTATGTTATTTAGAAATATTAAAGCAATTAAGAGAATTACAAAAGGAAAATGATTTTCCCTGAGGTGTTGTGGAGACAGTTTTAGACTTACCCCTTCAGTCATCATTGAGTTTTTAAAGCATGTACATACATCTTTTAGTAAAAATGAACTATGTAGTATTTATATTTTATAAATATGTGCACAAGAATTATATTGAGTTAATAGAAGGGTAGATAATATATAGTAAATCCATCTTACTCAATGATGTGACTTTAGTTTTATGTAATCCTGCTAGTGTCTTCATGATGCGTGAAGATAAATAAGTCATCTTGCTTTTGTTTAAAGTCAATTTCTGGATCCATTAGACCCCAAATCATAATTACTTTATGAATCTTGTAAATAAAGCAACAGACAATTTAAGCCACCCTCCTTATAGACCTATATCTTAGTCTTATTTTTGTCAGTGTGCGCTCCTTGCCCTTTTACCATACGCAAAGCAGTCAATGTGGGTGCTTTGGGGAATTCTAAGAATAAAGTTCTAACAAACAGTAATTAATTCACTAAAAGATGTGTGTCTCATATATTTAGTACATGATATAAAATTCTCAATACAGCAAAACATTATGGATCCTACTGCACAGTGCATAGATCTCAGGAGGAAGCTAGTAATACAAACTGCTGTCTGGAAGCATGGAAGACATCTTTGTCCAAGCTGTTTGGTACATTTATTTTAAACTCTCAGGAAATCCTACCAAGTAGTATTCTGGTCCTGATAAATATGCTCTTGTCCTTTCTAAATGTAATACTGTTTCTCTTATAGCAAGGATGGCTTCTATCATAAGGTATTGTTAAATAATATACCAACATCATGACAAAAGCATAGAAAACTGCCAGTATTTCCTTGGTATTTAGTTTTCAAAGCTGTGAAAACCAACTTTCTGTGACTTTCATGCTTTGAAACCAAAGATTACCCACTGATTCTGGAAAAGACAGCACTGACTACTGAAAGAGGCAAACATTATAAGACCTGGAGAGCTAAAATCATTGATCTCGTCATAAAAGTTTCAATTCTATTTTAGGGAAGGTATTTTTTTCTTATAATTTAATATGAATTTTCTATATTTATTAAAGTTTCTGCATGTATTTTCTGAATTCAATTAATTTCTGGATAAAGAGGAAAGATCCCAAGTGTGGCACTCTATGAATATAACATTTGTTGAGAAATAATACACAGTCTGCTTTATCCTATTTCTTACAGTAGAAGGCATGCTGATTAATATATAAGTAGTCTGAACCTGTGTTTTTATTTTGAACAACACTGCAATAATAAACCAGAGATGGAAAGCTTATTGAGGGTGGGAGAAGAATTACATTTCAATAAAGAAATAGATTTCATTTTAAGTACCCAGGAGGTTATTTTGCCAGAAAGAATATAAATAAATTTTGAGAAAAATACTGCTTGGCAGTGGCCTTTATGTCTAGAATATTGCTTTCTCAATATAACCCCCATTGAGGCAAAATAATATTAACAAATGATGAAGTTTTGCTGTAATTCTTGGTATTTTAATAAACATAGTTATAACATGCCAAGTAAATTAAACTCCTTAATCTTTCCCCCCTATTTTACTTTAACACTGCATTGCTATACTTGGAAAATGATCATTCCACAAACAAAGGCACTATTCATCCAAGATTGATTAAAAAGAAAAACTTTTCTTGATTCCTTGTGACCTCTATGCTGAATTTTTTGAATAGGAGATTAAAGCTTAATTATTTGATGTACAAGTTCAGTGGTATCAATCTGGTCTCTTCACCACTTTGAACGTGTAAATTGCTTGGGTAAAATAGGTGAATGATCTCTCCTTTCCTTTTTTAAAGAATTCGCATTTTCAATTTCTAGATGAAAAATAATACCTTGACTAAATGCTAATCAAACTTTCTGCTGACAAAGATAGAATAAACCAAGAGATTACCTAGAATACTAAGGGGACGGCAGTATGCATAAATCAATACTGCCTCTACCCGTATTACTAATCTTCTTTCAGACATAAAACACAAAGGTTTCGAAAAATGTAGACCACTTTCAAAGCGGATAAGGCTTAAAGTGCTCTCTCTATCTTAAGATATAGTTTTCTTTACTAAACTATTTTAGGCTAAACTATTTTAAGTATAAAAGATAAAGTGATGGAGAAAAAAGCCAGCGCTCCCACCTTGCTCCCCTTTCTCCTCACCCGGTACCGTTCAACACAGGTAATCACGTATGAACTTCCAGAAATAGTGTACACATATACAAACATTGTTTTACAGAAATTTCAACATGAAACAACATTTTGTGTCTTTATTTCTTGAATAACAATTCACGTATTGATCCATGTAAATATAGAGAGAGTTGATATGTTATCCTTTTATTTAAATACTCTGTAATTTATTCAAATTGTCACTTAAGATGTGTCCCGGGACAGCTAAGGCCCGATGCTGACCCTAGTCTTCCTCTGCTCTTCCTTGTGGTGAATTTCCTTTCGGGGCCATTTGAGTCCTTCCCTGCCAGCCAAGCACAGAGCACGGGATCTCATGCCAGATAGCTTGAGTTCAAATTTTGGCTTCACTAGTTTTTCACCATGTGAATTTTGGGTAAATTATTGAATTTATATAAGAATAAGTTTACATGCCTTGGAAATAATATAATCGTATCTCATCAGTTTTATAAATTATAAAAGTCATGAAAATATTTAGCACAGTTTCTGGCACAATCTAAGCGTTCTGTAAATAAACAAGTGTGGATATTGATGCCTTTACTCCCAGAAGTATTCTGGGATATGAGATAAAATTATCATTACATAGGAAGTTTTAAATATATCCTCCAGTACTGCGGTCCCCACCCCCCGGCCCAGGACCAGTACCGTTCTGGGGTCTGTTAGGCGCTGGGCTGCGCAGTGGGAGGTGAGCGGAGGGTGAACAAGCCAAGCTTCATCTGTATTTGCAGCCCCTTCCCATCGCTCACACCACCGCCTGAGCCCTGCCTCCTGTCAGATCCGTGGTGGCATTAGATTCTCATAGGAGTGCAAACCCTACTGTAAACTGCACATGCGAGGGATCTGGGACGTGCCTTCCTTACAAGAATCTAATGTCCGATGATCTGAGGTGGAGCTGAGGCGGTGATGCTAGTGCTGGGGAGCAGCTGCAAATACAGATTATCATCAGCAGAGAGGTTTGTATAATTATTTCATTATATATTACAATGTAATAATAATAGAAATAAAGTGCATAATAGATGTAATGTGCTTGAATTATCCCAAAACCATCCCTCCACCCTCGGTCCATGGAAAATTTGCCTTCCATGAAACTGGTTCCTGGTGCCAAAAAGGTTGGGGACCGCTGCTGCAATAGTATCGATGGCCCTGCTATGACCAAAGCTGATCTAGAGAACAGGTCCCTTTCCACTGCTCCCCTCACAGTATCGAGATATTTCCAGAACATCTGCATAACTACAGTGAACGGGTGACTCTTGTCCCAACACTGGTGTACTTCCATAAAAGTGATTAGATGCCCTTCACATCTAGAAGCAGCATGTTGCCAGTGTATTTTACATTGCAGACTCAAACTATAAGACCCCACATGTCAGCTAGTAATCGTTATAAAAATATTGATCTACATAGGTCAAACAGTCCAATTGCCTGGCTTGCATTCAGATATCTTGTATGTATAGCAATTAACACCTTCTCTTTTCCTGCACTGTGGATTCAGCTGTGCTCTGTAGAGTAATGTGTCACTCCCTTATTCCCAGAACTGAACAGTCAGCTCCCACTGTGCTTGCATTTAAGCACTCTGTAAGTAAATGCGGGGTGGGGGCAGTTGTGCACACCATTCCCTTCTGTATGCATATACCATCGAGTAAGGATAAAAGTGGAATCTAAATCTCTTGTTCTCTGAGTAGTCTTAGCTCCTGTGTGACATTTCTATTTGAATGTCCCATTCTATTAATATCTCATTTATTTCCACAATATCTATGTGGAAGGTAGCTATTACTATCCCAATAGTACAGAAAAAGAATCAGAAGATTAAAAAGCATAGGTAACTTCCCCAAACCCAACAAAATCATTAAATGACAGAGCTAGTACTCAAACCCAGGTTCCATTGACTTTGGGTCTATAGTTTTCCACCACATTATATTGTCTATCATGAATAAGTAAAGAGGTTCTGTGTGAAACTTACTAAATGCTGCAAGAGCAGAATTAACTAAATGTGTCCTTATTTTTTTCTTTTCACAGGAAAAAACTCTATGTACAGGTAGTATATATGCTGTACTATGTTTGGCAATATGTCAAAATGTAAAACACAATAACTGTTGACACGTATTCAAAGGTATCAGTCAAGCAGGTGGCCAGAAAGTGGTGGCAGTCCAGAAGTAGGCTTGCAAAAACTTGAGAATACCCTTTAAAAAATGAATACAGATGGCAACACAAGAAAAAATCACATAAAATGATGTAGGTGATCAAATTAGCAATTAAAACACTAGAATATCCATTAAAATATTGTCTTGTGCAAAACGGTTGTAGATTAGATTAATAATAAAATCACCTTTGCTCTGTAATGTAGAGAAAACATACAAACTGGCTGGTACTAAGTCAAGAAACCCCTGCTAGGCCATGGAATAAAATGATTTAAATGTATAAATTTATTCTCATTAGAACTTTGTTTCAAATTAGTACTTCCAACCTGTGATCTAATCTTAATGATAGTAATGTACACTGTTAAAATTGCCTTCACATTCCTGTACTCATTGGGTTCACACAAGAACCTTTTCACATTGAAAAGGCAAATACCACTATCTCATTTTTTGAGATAATAGCACTGAATTTGAGGTTAATGCATTTACCCAATGATTCTTCTGTCTGTTATTGAGAAAGTATAAAATTTTCTAACCTTTAGCGAAACATTCTTCCAGTGGTAAGGGCAATGATGATGAAAGAACGAGGACATCTACAGTAACACCAGCAATGACACCAGCAGTACCAGTAACCTCATATTTATAAACACATGTATGAAAATCTCTATGTCTTGGTCTTGATAAGGGTGTATTACCTCATCTATCCCAGCCACTTGTGGTATACTGGGTTAGGCAATTCCCAATCCACAGGCCCTTGGAGAGCGTGCTTCATTCATAGGGGAACAAGACTGGGAACGGGCCAGCAGACATGTTCTCAAGCCCTCCTGAGTTTAAGTGCTGGCTGTGATGGGGATGGTGGTCCCCTGGCTCCTGACACAATGCTTAGATAGAGGCAGAGTGGTTGTGCTGCAGTCTTGCCATTGGTGAGGGTGGACCCCTCTAACCAGGAGTAGTGGAGACAGGCAGCTACGGGGCATGCAGGGCACAGACCTGTTGGGGCTGGGTTCCAGAATGGCACCAGGCTGCAGTGGGAATATTTACGTGAGGATACAGTGGTGTGCAGGTATTTGTAGGGCATGCAACCTGCTCACATTCCCATCCTGCAAGCAACGCAGCAGTCTCTGTCTTGAAGGCACACAGAAATACCTAAGCCCCTACTCCCTCGCTTGTGTGACAATGGCAGGGGCAGCAGCTGCAGCCCAAACCTCTGGGGGTTGGACTCTCAGAATGGCATTGGACTGCAGCTGGAACGTTCAGGCTAGGGAAAGGTGGCTGTGCCATGGCCTTGTCACTAGGGAAGATGAGCCCCTCTCAGTGGAGGCAGGCAGCTGGGGGGCACACAGACTATGGCACTGACATCCTTAGCAGTGGTAACTGCATCTGTCCTTGTGATGCACAAAATTGCACAGGCTCCCCACACCCTCTGTGGCCTGGCAGCAGCATGGTGGCAGCAGCAGTGGCCCCAGAGACTTCTGGCATCTGGACTCTCTGAATGACTCCGAGTTGCAGCTACTCAAGTCTCAAAAGTCTGTTGTGCTCCATGGGAGTTCATGCAATAGCTTTGTGCAATCTCTAAGCAGCTCCTTGCATTAGTCTGGGAGCCCCAAGAGACTGGGAACTCTCCCGCAGCTAGGATTTTTAAGGTGTGGCAGGAGCGTGGAGCCCCAGGGATCTCTCACTCACCCTTCTCCCACTTCAGGGAGTTTCTCCTATCTCCCTAAAGATCCCAGCTGAGCAGGCTGTCTAGCTTCCCTCTCCTCTGCTTTCCCTGCTTCCCATGACTTCTCTGTTGAATTCCAGTGTTCTCTCTTAGACAATTTAGTTGAAGCAGGAATATGTACTTGCTATTTTTGATTGCTCTCCATGGGAGAGGTGTCCTCTAGCAGCATCTACTCAGCCATCATAAACCAGAATTTTTGATCTCCTTTAATTTCACTGTTCCAAATAGGATAATGTCTATGCTCTATTTAGGACATGAATTATCTCATAATTTTTAATTATGAAATCCTATGTCATTGTTCTTTAAGTATCATAAAGAGTATTAGTTTACTGTTATTAAAGATTTGTGAGTGCTTTAATGTAATTGTTTTGGGGCATCCCCTCATTTGATAATAGCAACAAATGAATGTGAATTTTTTTTTTTTCCTATGCAGGTAGAAGAACATTTTCTTCCCTACCTCTACACATTCAATTCTCTCTGTATTTCTCTCCGTATTTCCTTAGGTCTTGCCTTCTTTTTCTCCTCCTGTAATTTCTCAGCCAAGATTGCTGATATTCCCAATTACAAATACTCATCTCCATCACAGTTCATTCAACAAACAGTTGTTAAGAAACAAAAACATTTGAGTACTGTGTCAAGTGCTTTGAAAATAGTAATAAATGAAATGAAAATGACATCTCTTATAAATAAAAGCATTTATATAAAAATAAAGACATCGAGGGAATGCATTAATAATAGTATGATGGTCAAAAGGCAGGATGGGACAAAAGCAGGGGCAGGATGATATGTGAACTTCAATAAGAGAGCTTGTTAAAACTGTAAATTCAAGACAGGTCTCCCTGACAAAGTAATGCTTAGGTGAAATTTGAAAAGTAAGTAGGAATGATGCAGACAAATAGGAAATTTGTCCAAAGACCTTGAGATAGGAAAGTATTGAATGAAAGTATTGAAGCTAAATTTAGTGAGGAAGTATGAAAGAAAGTCCATTAGACTGAGGTAATAAAAATCTATGCACACCTTAATCGTGATACTCACTTTCTTCTATAATTAAAAAACAATGATTGAAAGATTGTAAACATGAAAGGATTTTCTGTTTAAAAACTCACACTGGTAGGTGGGGATAGAATAGATTGGAGACCCCAACACTATGTTTGACAGGATTGGTTACAAATAGTATATTTATACTGTTCAGCAATTAAAAGCAGTGGACATTGGATACCTGCAGAAGAGTGACTGCATCTTCAAAATGTTTTGCTAAGCAAAAGTAGCTACACACAAACCACAACATTAGGATTCCACTTATATGACTATATAGAATAGGCAAAGCAAATGTACAGTGATAGAAGTCAGATGAGTGGTTGCGTAGGGTAGAAAGGTCGGGGGAAGGTCAGGAAGAGTTAAGGGGCAATGTGAAGCTTTGTTGAATGGTAGAAATTATCTGAATATGGATTGAAGTGATGGTTAAAACTGTGTGTGTGTGTGTGTGTGTGTGTGTGTATAAGCATTGATTGAATTGCACTGTGAAAATGGGTACATTTTATAATATGCAAATTATAACAATAAAGTTGACTTTTTTTAAAAAAAATACGTGATGTCAGCTTGATTTTATGCTTTTGACCTTTACCCAAAAGTTAAAAAAGGATAAATTAATTTTAATGTAGGGTTATGAACAGTGGTCAGGAAACTGAGGCTTTACTAAATAACACTAAAAAATAACACAGAAATAAAGTGCAATTGTATTGTCTTCATGAATGTGGCAAATTTGAATGTTCTTTACACTTCCACTTAAAATTAAGACTAATGATTATATTTCTGATCATGGATATAATTGAATAATCTTGCTGCTAGGACTATAGTAAATGATCTTTATTAAATATTTTTAAAAGTTTTATTTCATATATAATGTCACTCAAATCATCTGCTTACTACCTCTGAAAATGTTCTATACTCCTATAATTATTTCAATTCACAACAGATTAATGATTTCACCTGTTTAACCCAGTGGTATCTCCAGTATTGCACTGCCTCCTAGGAGGACTACACTGATTATCATGTGCAAATATCACAACATATGATTTTATGATCATTCAACTAATATCTTAAACTTATCTGTGATTAGTAAATGCAATAAGATAACAATTTTAAAAGTCAAACAGCACTGTTTAAAGCATTTTGGTGAATTCAAACTGGAGAGTATTGCAGTTGGACTATTTAGTAGTGTTTTTAACAGTTTTATAGAGAATCAAATTATCTGATTTTATTTGAACAGTTGGATTGTGTTTACATTTAAGTAGAAATATCATCATGTGACCCAACACTGTCAACTTTAGAATATTTCCCAAGAAGAGTACATCATTTGCTGAACACATAAATACAGAGTTTGGTTATCTGTCAAAATATAGAGTCATCAAAGTTTAAAAGAGAGAGGAGCAAATTTATAACATACCTGACATACACTAGGCTGCTACCAGGAGAGAGCAAATTACCAGAGTTCAATGCTTGATTAGAGCACAAGATAGACAGGATTTGTTTGATTTTGGTTTTTAGACTCTAGGGATATTTTTTCCTATATTAAACACTATGAGTTTTCATAAAATAAAACAATGGAATCATGCCCAGAAAAGAAAATTAAAAGTCCAACTTTAATTATTCACACAATTTAACATGGAGAATGAAAAATAACGGCAGCTGGAAAATGCAAGGAATGGAAAGGCAGAGCTAATGAAGACGTCTGTCCTCATTATAAACATATTTTGTGAAAATCAAGAGAAAAATGAAAATTGTCTGTGTAATGTAAGTATACTTACCTCTTACTATGAAAACTAATTCAGAAGAATCAATAAGTTGAACTGCAACCACCACTAAAATTGACAACAAAGATCTAACTAACAAACAAGGTAATTTTATGATTACAAGATTGTTTAGACTTCAAGATGGGTTTAAGAAAAATAAAGGCACTTTCTATCGGTTTCTAAATAAAATAGTAATTGGTCTGTAATAAAATAACGAAAATTCACATCCATAGAAGAAAATGTTACAGCTGAGGACAAAATAATCAGTGTAATCACAGTCTGACAAAGCCACAGAAAAGTAATCCTCCACATGTCTTTTCTTCTTTAGTAAAAGTAATACTTCTCCCTTCTCTATACCCCAATCTATAGCTATCTAGTAGAATTCAATGTAGAAAAAGAGAATAATTGTACTCCTTCCTTAATCAGTGAAAAAAACTAATCATGGATTGGTTCCATGTACATTAGACTATCACTGCAAACTGCTGGATGAATCTATATGTGATTTTGACCAAAAAAATAAGAAAAAGAAAACACAACTTCTCTTCAGGTGAAATTCACTAACTTAAATATTTTCAGGGCTTATCCTTTCATTCAAAATATTTAAAAATAATTTTCTATATTAACTCTCAACTACTTTAAATTTTACTCTAAGGCAACAGGCATGTAGATTGTTACACCCTCAAATGACCAAATAGTCAAAGAGTAAACAATTTCAATCACAAAAACAAGGTTGCATGAAGGAGCTAAGGGAAAATTTCAAAAAGTTTGAGGAAAATTGGAATTAAAAGATAAAATTAAAATACATAAACTTTAATTCTTAACATAGTCTCTATCAAGATGAAGACACTTTTTTCGGTGATGATACCAGCCATTTATTCCAGCCCTAAAATACTGAGGATCCTAGTAATTTAATCATGCCAATTTTTTTTTGTTTGTTTGTTTGTTTGTTTACATTATTAGCTGAAGAAAAATGGGTTCTCTTTATAGATTTTTTAAGATTAGGAAACAAAAAGAAGTCAGAAGGAGCCAAAGCAGGACTGCAAGACGGACACAAAACTCTTGCAAAATTGTCCTTGTTTGATGAAAAGAATGAGCAGGAGCATTGTGATGGAGAAGGACTCTCTGGTAAAGCTTTCCTGGGCATTTTTCTGCTAAAGCTTTGGCTAAATTTCTCAAAATACTCTCATAAGCAGATGTTGTCGTTCTTTGACCCTCCAGGAAGTCAACTCATCAAAATTTCCTGATAACTCAGATCATCATGAACAAAATATGTCACCAACTCATATGTGGGTCTGGAGAATATCCCAGAACCCAGTAAAAGTTCTATTAAAACAATGCTTCGGTTAAGGCAATTAGAAAAATGTACCCAGTCTAGTCAGGCAAAGCAAGCCCCTTTGAACTAATTGGAAATAGATGTTCCTTTTTCAACAGAGCACAGCACATGGGGGGATGAGTACATGGATTGATCTCATCCTCCTCTTGGTGATTCACAGTGCAAAATAGCATAGACAAAGATCTAGAAGTTCCAAGTATACATATTAATATCATTTTTTATAACAATTCTCCCCCAAACTTCTGTTTATATAGTATGTACTCTACTTATTAAATAACTAATATGAAGTAAATTTTTCTTCTGTCACAAAACCAATTAAAATACTACGCACATGCAACAAAAATATTTGTATCCTCTTAATATTTTGATATAAAAATAATATGCAGATGGCTTCCTTTAGAGCTTTTCTTAGCTCTCCTTACCTACATTAAATGGTTCCACCCTGCTTTCTACTAGAAAAGTTTTTCATGTATTTCAAGTTGGAAGTTATTTTCAAAATGGTAAAAGTGACTAGCATTTCAACTTTCAGATAAGCGGAGTCTGATTATACACTTTAAAACAAGAAAATGATGACATGTATGGTAAATGGATTATATACTTTTTGTGCTTTTTTCCTTACATTAGAGTTACAAATACACAATGCTCATTTAAAATAGCAGAAGTGCTAAGAATATAGAGAATTTGCATTTTATACAAGGCTATCAAAATTCTCATTTTTATTCTTCATCAATTTCATACATAGTGAATAATAGAAGGCCAGGAGACCTTAAAAATAATTCTAATTTATACCACAGGACATGAAAGTGCATTTTTAGTAATACTTGATTTTAGCAAGTATTTTAATAACCAAAGAAAATGACCTTAATTGCTGCCCTTTACTTTTCTGTATAGTCTTAAATTTACAATGTATTTGTCAAGTTTTGATATTAAGCTCTGCTGATCTGTTTTCTGAAAAAGTTTGTGTAAAATTGACATTATTTCTCCTTTAAATGTCTGGTAGACCTCATCAGTGAAAGTATCTAGGCCTGAAGTTTTCTATATGGAAATATTTTTGATAATTATTTCAATTTTTTACAGATATGGAACTTTTCTATTTCATCTTGTGTCAGTTTTGATAAATTGTATTTTTAAGAAATATGTATATTGTATCTAGTTGTCAAATTTATTGGTATTAAGGCTTCCCTTATTACCATTTAATATCTATAGTATACGCAGTGATTAATATTTGTTATTTTAAAATTGAATTTCAGATCACTATATAGGATCAAATGGGAAGGGATTTGATTAATTCAATTCTTTTGGCTTCTACATATTTTCACTCCAATGGAAAGTGGGAAAAAAATGGCACAAAGGGGCCATATGTATAAAAGTTTTCTTTGTTATTTATTTTCTGGGTGAGAAGAAGTTTGATAGGCATGAATTATTTTTAAATTATTACATTTAAGACTGCAGTTCAGTTAACCTAAAGGTAAACCATTTTTTTTTTGTTTGTTATTTTGGATGCCAGCACCAGACCTACTATTTTATTGTTGCCTGGCCTACTGGAACAAAAAAGGAATCATATATCCTTCATATGATCCATCTTAGTGAAGAATTAGGATACAGGTACCAGTAAAATATTTTTTTTCCATTTTTCACTTAGTTCATTCTAAATGAAGTACAAATATATCTACACGTTTGTTTCAGAAATAATTAGTATTTCTTGCATGGATTAGTCAATCTCTTGAATTATTATTTTTATCTGCTTCCTCTTTTCCATCTTTTTCATGAAGATGCATAACTGAATCATCTCACATGAAGTGGCAGATGGTAAACTATTTTTTTATTGATAATATCTTTTCTGGTGTCCTGTAGGAAAGAAATTTCCACCACTCTTTGCAATAAATTATATTAAATATAATAAGTGGAAGCTCCCAACCTCCTGTTGGAACTGATAACTGGGGAGATAATGTATAGATATGCAAGCAATGCCAATATGATAAGCCAATTTCTATTTATTTTAAATAGATTTAATCCAAAATCATACCAGGTCATCCAAAGTGTTACAAATACTTTATACTTTAATAACAAAACAAACTAAAAAACAAATTGAAACTTTATGTGTAATGTATAATGTGCATTTTTTAGAATTCAGTTAGTAGCCTTGTTTATTACTTTCTACCTTAACTGAAAAAAAGAACAGAGACAGAAAACTCTAACAGCATTCAAGAAAACATTAATAAATTATTTTTTAAACAACAAAAAACGATGCATAAGATATTTGTCACCCTGGCTTCCAACACAGATGGCCCACGAAGCTTTACAAAGAGTTAACATTTTGAAAGTCATGTTAAAAACTTGCACTGTTCAGGTTTAGAAACCAATCTCCTTGTGGAAGAGAGTATCAATTTTCCTGTTGTTGTTATTATTGTTTCTATCATATGATTCCTAAGATTTAAACAAGCATGCATTTAAAACTCAATGTTTAGTTTACACTTAGAGCAAAAACTCAAGTTTTTTGGAAAATATGTATTTTGATGCTCATGTTATCTCCTAATCATCATACAAATTACATCTATCCATGTGCTTCTAGGAAGATTAATATGACATCCAATACAAAGTACATGAAATGCATCCAAGAAACAAGTTGCATTCATCTAGTATAAGGGATAGTGCCAGATCTGACAGGGGATTGGCACTTGATACACATGTCATTAGTAATTATAGCATGAAACATGTTTTTGTCTCCATTGCTTTACCACCTCTAAATAAGCATGGAACTCAATAATACAATGTAGAAAAACTTTTTATTATATATACTTGGGCATCCTCTGTCATAAACTCAGGGTAGGCCCATTCTCCTAATTTTTGTGGGAATAATTCTTTTGTAAATATCTTGAGTTCTTTCATAAGTTTTTTTCCTGCTTTCCTAGCATTTCATGTAAACAGCAGACCTAATGATGGTTTTGTATTTGGAGTAAATACTCATCCAATTGCTCTGATAAAAACATTTGCTAATCACCTTGCAGTGGGCAAGAGCAAAGATGATTTCCAGCATGGTATTATAAAGCTCTTATTCCTTTGTTATTTATAATGTTTTTTCCTAAGATTTCTTCAGATTGGTCACCTACAAAATAATTAATAGAAGGCCATTCAGGAGAATTTTTAAAGATGTACGTAAGTTTTATTTTTCACCATAAAATAAAATTTATCTAGAAATATGTGCTTTTATTGTATTTTACTTTTTTAAGAAAACCTCTTTAAAAGCTGAAAACCAACCTTTACTATTACCAGGAATGAAATCTAATGCTATGCAAATCCTTAGATAAAATTCTAACATATCATCTTCATTAATAATCACTCTAAAAATAGCATTACACATGAATTGTGAATAATGTAGAGATGATTTTTCAATCATCTATGTACTAGAAAACTATTTAATCTTAGATACATTAAATAGAATAAGCCATCCTTTTCTTTTCCCTATGGATTGAGTGTTTCTGGGGACAAAAAAATAAAAGTGCTTCTTCTTATATAAATGTGTGTGTGTATATATATATATAATATTAATAAAATTGGGTGATTGCTTAGGTTCAGTGGTGAAAATATTTCATTTATTGGTTGCTTAAATATATTTCTTGAGCACTTTTTGATGTTATGTCCTAGGCTAGACACCGAAGAGAAATGAAACACTAAAACAACTATTCAATACTTGCTATATTAGTTAGAATGATCTCAGTTGCAAGGTACAGAAATTGTAATTCAAATGGCATATATAATAAGGAAATATATTATCTCAGGAAACAAGAAATCCAGATGTCAAGCAGATTACAATGTTGGTAATTTATGTCCACTGTCAGGACCAAAGGCCTGTGTTTCTTTCATGGTTTTTGTTCTGACAGACTCTGTGTCTTCATCTTGATCACGCAATGGCTACTGCAATTCCATATAAAGCCAAAAACATCAAATTAATGAAGAGGGAGTGTTTCTTCTTGACTACTTTTACACCAATGGAAACCCCAAATTTAGTAAATTTCCACACTATCATTGGACAATATTAATCACATATCCTTTCCTGATCTAATTATTAGCAAGGACAACTGAATTTTCATTAATGATTTAAACTAATGTGAAAATCTCACTTTCAGGCTCAAAATATTATGATATTTTATTAATGCGCACCCTTGTAACAGATTTTTGCATCAAGAGAATTAAGTTGGTAAACAGGCTTTGTTACATTGCACTGAAATTTTCTTGAACACATCTGTTTCTTGATACATGATTTTTCCATTTCCTTTCTTCCACTTCTCCCCATTGTACCACTATATATCTTTTGAATTCCTTTTCAGCCTTCAAGAGTCAACCGTAGGTTAAAAACTAGGGGCAAACATAACTATGTTTTGCTTTATAAAACGAAGCACAAAAATAAATCATGACAGGACTGTGCATTAGTTTACTTTCAATGTACCAAAGTTGTTAGTCATTTCAGAAGAATTCTTCACCAATGGAAATGTTGCTCGTAATTTTTGAGTCACCAACACAATATACCTGAGTTCGTTTAGATTTGTAGCTGACACAGTGTCTCCACTTTGTTATGTCTTCCAGGGCAGTTGTGCTTTAGTATTTATAACACATATTGAGATATAATTTTATTGTAAATTATTTATCATTTTACTTTTAAAAAAATGAGATATCTGTCATAAACTGCTTGCCTTCTGTTCCACCAGGACATAAAATTAGAAGTATATAGCATCTCATTATGGTAAGAACATAGTATAAGTGAGATTAAACTTGAGGAGCTCCAGAAAATATAAGCAAGTTGCATGTGGCTCAAACTCTACTGTATTGTCAACTTGCTTTCAACTCACACTGGTGGATTCATGAAGAGTTCTCTATAACAAGTTGACAGACTAGGGAAGAACATCAGGCCTGATTTATAGATGATTACACATAATGTGCTGTGACAGTACAGCTTTCATATGATCAGCAAGGACAGCAGTGAAGGGAGATCATATACAGGGACACATGATGCGATATTTATGATTGTCCACTTTTGGTGTACAGTTCATTAATTTAAATACTATTTTATGGTAGTGTTTAACTTTTTTCATTTAGTCAGGAAAATGGAGAGAGTATGTTCAGAACATTGAGATCAAAAAGCCTAGAGTAGGGTCATGCAGGTAGACCTCTACATGGCCTGTGAAAATGTTTGATTTCCATATGCATATTCACCAGAGAGCATCCACTACAGAGGAGGTTTTCCATGATCAAGTGAACAGGATGACAAAGTCTATGCATGACTCACTAACTTTTTTACCAGGCACTTAACATCCAATTTAACAGGAAATTAATGGACTGAATTGTAACCTATCATGGTGTCAGGAATGCTGGTTATGGAAGAGCTTAACAAGAAAGAATTTCCCTCGTATTGACAACATATAATTCTCCTCATTGAGGAATTCAACATAGAATCCTACCACCATTATGTTCTGTTATAATCAAATACCAATGCTGAGCTTCCTGTATAACACTAACTGCAAGGAATCTTCCAGTCACCCAATGACAGGTCGATATTATTGGATCCTTTTCATTACAAAAAAGACAGTAATTGAAGAAGATAATTAATCTACATATACATTTGTAACAACTAATAATGGCCAATAATAGCAGTTTGCCTTGACGCTTATCATCTCACAATATTTGCACCAAGATCCTTCTTGGGAAGTCCCTTCCAAGAAGACCCAAGCTGGTTTCCTCTACGATTTTACTTCCTCAAGAGTAAAATTTTTTAAAAATCATGTATGTTTTTTCCTCCATTGGTGGAAGTGCAACTTACTATATACTTAGCCCTTTCTTTTTCACTTCAGGCTACTTTAATTATGTATCCTAGCTGGAGACAATGACTTGTGTGTAAGTAGTTTATTTGGGAGGTAATCCTAGGAAACAAAATTAATGCCAGGGAGACTGTGACAAGGAAGAAGAGCCAATAAAGCAGTGCTTTATCAGGGTTGCCACTGTAGGCAGCTGTGACTCAGCTTTGCCTAGGACCTTCCAAAGAGTGTGTATAATGCCTCTCAAAATTATCCAACTGATACTAGGAGAATCATTTGTCTATTTGCTCTTATCTCTTTTGAGGTTGTCCCTGGAACTGTTTCCTTTTCCAAAGTCAAGGCTTTACAGATATTTGGATACACATGTTATCAGAGAAACTCTGAGATAGAAACTAGATAATGTGCTTAGAAATTTTTGATTTCACTCATTCAAATTTCCCTCAGTTTTGACCAACATTTTAGATGGTCTACATTGTCTCGTGGGTTGGTTCATACCTTCTTTCCCAATTGGTATACATGGTCACTAATCTTGTCTTTATAATCCTGTTGTTTATGAAATTGGATATTCACTGTTATTACTAGACATGGAAGAAACAAAAGATGCACCAGTGAATACTTTTAGTTCCAGACTTATATTCCCTCATTTTGAAATAGAACTGTAGCTTCTCATAATAATCATGGTTGATTACCCCATTCATATATAAATTTCATCCTTTGCCTTCTTGTCCACAGGTATGAAGACAACATACATATAACCTGATCAAAAGTGTTTTATCCATGATCTCTAATCACTCAAAACTTAAAGTCATAAGGATAGGTCACATATGTAGCACAAGTGGGTTATTAGAAGTAATGGTGAAAGGAATTAATCTTACTTTTACCTCTTGGTTTATGAATTCTTCATTCTACATATTGGAGAAACAATACCATACAGTTGCCATTTCAATGAACATACTCTACCCTGAAATAGAGTGCTCCAACTCATCAGAAATCTATTTCCAAGTTGGTATACATTTGTTGAACCTTTAGTGCAGCATTCCATTATTCATTCTATTATATTAACTTCTTCTGGATAAGCCTTCTAGATAAGGCTTTATATAGTAAAACCTGTTTATATTGTGGCCACGTGCCCATCCTTCTATGTTCTTTGCAGTAGAACACTTCCTCTATCTTGGGGCAACATTATATGGGAATCCCACATAAGTAAATGTGGCATTTTTGAGTCCTCAGATGATGGTGCTGGCAGCAGATTCATGAACTAGGAAGATAACTCATATTCAGGGTTAATATAAATTCCAGAAAGGCTGAATCACCACCCTCCCAAGGGTGAACAAAGGCTTAAGTAATTAATTTGCCTCCAAGCACCCAACTGGTCATTCCTAGTGAATGGCATGATATTGAGGGGTGAATTTTGTTTTCCTCTGATGACAAGGAGTATATTCACCAAAGACAGTATCTAGATCAGAGTTAGGTGCCTAGGCCTGGTGAGAAATTTGGAATAATGGATAATGATAAGGGTCCATACTGGAACAGAGGCAATGGCAATAGAAAACAGTTTGAAAACATGAAAAAGATGCTGAGTTATAGACACACTGATATGAAGATGTTTGTGAAACAATCATGTGATGATATCCATAGAAGATTTGATATTATCCTGAATGGAGCTGGAGCCCATTCTTCTAAGTGAAGAATCACAAGAATGGAAAGATGCACCACACATGTAGTCACCATTAAATTGGTACTAATTGATCAACCCTTATCTGCACATACAGAAGTAACATTCATCAGGTGTTGGGCAGGTGAGACGGGGGAAGACGGGGTGGATAAATTCACACTTAACGGGTGTGGTGCATGCTATCTGGGGGATGGGCACGCTTGTAACTCTGACTTGGGTGGCACCAAAGCAATTTATGTAACCAAAGTGCTAGTACCCCTATAATATTCTGAAATTTAAAAAATAATGATAATCCTGACAAAAATATCTCCTTTAAAAAAAAAGAAGTGTAGACTTTAAAAGAAAGATTGGCTCTAGAGATAAACTCTATAGATAATAATATTTAGGTGGAGATAATATATTCTTAGAGTTTTGAAAAGCACTGATATTTTAATGATTGGATAAGGGAGATAACTTTGACCTCTGACTTCCCTCACTGAAGATTCCACTCCTCTAGTATTATCAAAACTATCAGTGGCTTTTGATGATTTTACTTCATCTTTTACATGTATTAGTACCAATCATTTTATTAGGGTCAAGGTCAGGAAAATATCAGTACAGCTATCTAAATCTGTACCCTTACCTTCCTTAACATCATGGAATATTTTTCCTGATAATTATCAAAAGACACCCAACCTAAGAGGCAAGAGATTACTTAATGATCAGAAATTTCCAACCTATCTTTAATTCTGGTTATATGTCCTAGCAGGTAATTGGTAATTAACTGGTAATTAATTTCACAATTTTAAAAATTGGTATATTTTTAATATTGCTGTCAAAACCAGAAAGAATGACTTTAAATAATTGATAGTAATCATTCAGTATTGGTTTTAAAATGTCAAATGATCAATTAAAATCTAAGGAATTTGAAAGATTACGTTCAATGTAAATTAGTGAAGGGTCTACGAGTGCAGTGACAACGTATTTTACCAAAAAGTCGTTTGCTCATAGGGCACATTTTGTGAAACAGTGTTTGATCAATGGCCATACATCCCTAAATACGACTTGGTTCTAACAGGTTTTGTAATTTGCAAAATCAAAAATAAAATGCAACCAGTTAGGATATTCAAAGAGTGTTGCACAGTAGTTCCAATGGAGAAAACTTAAAGAGATTTTAAATAGTGATAGTTAACATTACAGTCAGAATAGAAACTTTCAGAGTTACAATACTGGAGAAGGTAATACTTACTTGGATATGTGCCATCATTTTTTGAAGTATAATTGATTTAGAAGGAAAATCAATAACGTAACACCAAACTAGCAGCAAACAGTATTGCTGAGCAGGCCTCTGTTGTCAGACCTTGTTATTAAACAGACAAGAAACAGCTGAACTTAGCACATAATATATTTGCATGTAAATTGTATTTCTAAAATTCTTAAAAAGAGTTTATCTTAAATAGATTAAGAATTACCCTCTTTAGAGTTTACATCAATTTGCATATCCAGACCTTTAAAGATTGGTAATTAAATGTGCAATTTGGTCCATCCTGTAAATGATTAATCCACACCCTGGTTTATTGAGGTCTGACTTAGATAATTTTTGTTATATCACATTGTTAGTGATAAAAAATATTCTCATGGTACTTTGCTCCATATGGTTGTATATTACAGAGTAAGGTAATTTCAACTTCTATATAAATTATTCTTTTGAACCATATTCCTCTGAAACAAATGAGGCAGTGACATACAGAGCAAAAGAATTAAAAGAAAAAAAGACGTGAAAAATAAGTACATTGCTTTCTCTTTGCTCTTCAGTGAAAGGTTATACTTAAAAACTCATGATTTTAGTCAACACCACACTTTATAGTTAAACTGAAGGGCAGTTGCATAAAACTCAGAAACAAAGAAAAAATATCCAAAGTTACTTCCATTTCTAAACACCATCATGGTTTACACCATTTATGTAAAAATTTTAAACTGTAAAGAGGAAATGCAATTGACATTTAAACAAGTGAAGATAGGGTAAATATAATCTAAGTTAAACATTTAAATAAACAGTAATAAAATACAGTTTTACTGGTCACATATAAAATATTTTAATAATGAAGACAATACTGTTGGCTAGTGAAACAGATTCTACTAGGTACTATCTAGGTTGGAACACAAATTTGTACACCTATTCCGAAACCATTTTGCAGTTAATGGCAAGATCCTTTGAAAGAAGCTCCCTTTTACGACTAAGGGATTTCATCTCTAAGAATCTATAATAATAAAATAGTAAGACCTGAACCATGGAATTGTGAAGAAAAGATATTTGTAGAAAAGATATTAATAAGAGACAAAATTGGAAGTAGTGAATGTCTGACCACAGATAAATGAATAATGCAGTTATATTAAAGAGTTCCGTACAGCTATCTAAAATTCTGTTATAGAAGAATATTTAATGATATAACAAAATGTTCATAATAAATGTAAAGTGCAAAAAGAGAAAAATAAAACTGTATAAATTGTAGAATCCGATTTGGTAAAAATAAAAAAAAAAGAAACATGTATCACATGTATACACACATAAGCTAAAAGAGTCTGAAAAGATAGATGACTTAGGTAGATAGATACCAATTATAAAGTTTGATAGGCAGATAGACAAACAGAAAGATAGGAAGGAGTTACACAGAAAAGTGAATATTTCCTGGTGGAATTGTGGTAAATTTTGTCTTCTTTTTATTCTATATGATAAACATATATTAGTTTTATTATTTAAAAAAGAACATGTTGTAAACTTGTAGAAAATACATTTTACTACATAATCTATGACATTTCCATTATTTAAACAAGTAACAACTCAAATTTTAAACCTTAATAAATATTTTATTTGGGGAGAATTTGGCCCATTTTCCATTTTATCCTCTCATTCCTGAATTTGCCTTTAAAACATGATCTATACAGAAATCAACAGAGTAGTGTATAGCCATTAAATAATGACATTGCAATTGCATGCCCTGATTCAAAAATAAAGTGTTGGTTAATAAATTCTTCATAAAAATGGCACTGTCTTCACAGAAGAGCACCACCGGAGGTTGCTGGTTGAATAAATCTCCAGCAACACACATTTGTTTTCTGGTTTTATACTTATTGATTCCATAGTAATAACTGCAATGCAGAATTACTGATTGCACTTACCTCAGCACAAGAAGCCCTATTGTTTTTTTATCAGAACATTTTGTTTCCTACTTTACTTTTAAATTTCCTGGCTGTATCAAGAAAAAACAAAATGAGTTAAAAAACAAAAAACCTGGCACCTGGACTCCAATTTAGATCAGCTAAAAATATGATGAGAAATGTAGAGTTTTCATAAAAACAAATAAAATTCTAACATATCAGAAACTCAAATTAGAATTTGTGCTGCTGACCAAAACTATCAATTTTGAATATTTTATTTCTATATTAGAATAATATCTAATACTTAGATATACTCACCTTATTTCCATATTATTGATTTTCTGCAATGAGATTTATAAAGGAAAAATGTCTCTAGTTGAAGCAAATATGAATGGTAAACTCTGTATTATGCTTTATTTTTTTGACTTGCAAAAACGTTTTGCTAATATACATTCTGAATCACAGTAACAAAATTATGCTTCCAAAGATACGAAGATTCAATGGTGTAAAAATTTTATTTTCAGATGACGTGATGGTGGACTTTTTCTAACACTTCAGCATCCTAGAATATAATCGCAAGATGACAAGTAATAATAGTGTTGTCTGCCCCTACTAGATCCAGTCACAAATTAATTTGGGTATACCTATCAGCATTTCTTTTTCTTTATCTTACCAGGACAAACATAAATTCAAAATGTATTTTAGGTGCCATCAGTAGTGTTAGGAAATATAGAAAAGCTATCATTTCTAAAGGTGTTTGACCTAATTTTCATTTTCACTTACTATATAAATTTAGAAACATTTGGAGGTAATTTGAGGTCTTTAATGAACCCCTAAACAAATTCACTTTAGACAAATTTGGATTAATATATTATTTAGAGGCTTATAATTTCATTTATAGTCCATCCTTTGTATTAATTAGTATAGAAGGGGCTAGTGAAACAACTGTACCCAAAGATGTAATAAATTAACACAATGAAAAGTTATTTCCTGCTCCTATAGTCCAGGGAATTTACAAGTTTACAGAATACAGGGAATATCTATATCTCCAAATCATTTGAGGATCAAGGCTGAGGGCAACTTCCAAAACTTCAATATGCAGTTCCCATGATTGCTCTGGGGGTCATATCCCAAGTCAGTCAGAAGGGGAAATGAGCATGGAGGAACACATTTAGGAGATTGAGGTCGGGGGAGGCACATATTTCATAAAAAAGAATATAGCTGCATGTACATATCTATCTGAAAATAAAGCAGGAAAATGTAGTCCAGGAAAAAGAATAATATCTTTCCTAACACACCGCAAGTCTCCATCACCCAAGTTGGCCCCTTCACCCATGTGTACAAGTAAGAACACACTTACGCTTACCCAAATGAGACAACCTAATTACCCTCCACTTACAAAATTCTGCTCAAAGTCCATAATGTTTAAATTTGGTTCCTTATGTTCTAATAACCCGTGAATTGAAAGAGAAGTTATGAATTTCCTCCCATCTTGCTCATCATCGAGGCAAAGGTAAGATGATTGTATGAAAACTTCTATTCATGAAATGGAAAAATGAGAAACATCACAGTTCCTACTTAATGGCAGGACAAAATTGTGCAAGGCCAGCATCTAGGAAAGCCCCTTCCCAGGGACATGGAGAAAGATGTTTTTTGTTGTTTTGTTCTGTTTTGCTTTTAATTATATCCAGAGTCTGCTCCCTTGGGGGATATTCTCCTCTTCAGTGTATCTTGTGGCCCTAGGCTCTGTCCTTTGGAGAGTTCCTCCTTTTTGATTGTCTTCAATGGCCACATCCGAAGTGGGTAGAGTAGAGGATGCCTTACTTAAAAACATCATGGTTTAGACAGCCGTTTTCCCACTGGTGAAATTCTGTAATCCTGTTGTTGAAACATCAAGGAGGTTTCAGCTTAGGTCTAGTTGCTTGTTGCACACAGATTCAATTATTGAGCAAACAAGGATTGCAAAGGAAGAAAAAAATTTTTAATATGAAAGATGTCTTGGGAGAATAGGAAATGGGGCCTTAAATCAGTCTCCCCTAGTAATGAAAGTCATGGGCTTTTAAAGGAGGGGCCACAAATAGACAACCTACAGAATGGGAGAAATTTTTGCAATCTGTACATCCAATAAAGGGCTAATAACCAGAATCTATAAAGAACTCAAGTGAATCAGCAAAACAAACAAACAAACAAACAAACAACCTCACTAAAAAGTGGGCAAAAGACATGAACAGAAGCTTTTCAAAAGAGGTAGACTAATGGCCA
>CAUYRT010034039.1:0-58336 GCA_963574885.1 Lepilemur ruficaudatus
TACTTTACATATCATGCCTTTACTCCTTTAAGTGTACAATTAAATGATTTTCAGTGAATTTACCGAGATGTACAGTTGATCGCATAAATCAGTTTTTGAGGAATTCCTTTCCCCTATTGAGACCCCTAATTCCGCTCCCCAACTACTTTTCAAGCATGTCCCACCCCTCCACAGTGCCCACCACATCGCTCAGACGTGGGTTTACCCCCCAACCCCCAATTCCCTAGTGAACACTTCCACCATTTGAAACTCAAGCTATTTTAAAAAATATTTTTAAACAGCAAATCTCATTCTCTCTCTTCTAAACTATTAGGTCATTAAATATGAAATGTCCGATTTCAAATCAAAAGTTTTGATACTGAATGGGGAAAAACTGAAAGCATTCCCACTTAGAACTGGAACCAGACAAGGTTGCTGACTGTTACCACTTCTGTTCAACATAGTGCTGGACGTCCTGGCCAGAGCAGTCAGGCAAGAGAAGGAAATCAAGGGCATCCAAATGGGGAAAGAAGAGGTCAAACTATTTCTTTTTGCTGACGATACGATCTTTAATCTAGAAAATCCCAGAGATTCTGCCAAGTGACTCCTGGAATTCATAAATAAATTCAGCAACGTCTCAGGTTACAAAATCAATGTACACAAATCAGTGGCATTCCTATACATCAACAACAGTCAAACTGAGAATCAAATCAAAGACTCAATACCTTTCACAATAGCAACAGAGAAAATAAAATACCCAGGGACATATTTAACTACAGAGGGGAAAGACCTCTACAGGTACAACTACGAAACACTGAGGAAATAGCAGAGGATGTAAACAGGTGGAAAACCATACCATGCTCATGGGTTGGCAGAATCAACACTGTTAAAATGTCTATACCAAATGTCTGCCAGCCAAGGAGAGGGGCCTCAGAAGGAACAAACTCCGCCAACACCTTGGTCTCAGACTTCCGGCCTCCAGAATTGTGAGAAATTAAATTTCTGTTAAAGCCACCCAGTCTGTGGTACTTTGTTATGGCAGCCCTAGAAAACTAATACAGTAACTATCAAGTAACTGAAAATGTGCTAGTCAATGTGATCTCAATTGTTAGGAAAGTTTGCTAATTGACTGATTATATTAAGATAATGCTCCCCTGAAATGAACCAACTCCTATTCTGTCATCTGTTGTACCCACAACGGGCCAATGGCATTTCTTCCACACTTTGGTCTGCTCACAGAATGCAGTGCACAAAGGGGGCTTCTATTCCTCCTGCGCACCTGATTGATTATGGGGCATCCCCGCTGAGCAGCGAGGAAGCCAGACTATGAACTCTGTAATGGGATGTCTTCAAAATCTCCCTGTGCCTGAATTCACAGAAGCTTCTATTTGGGGAAAGTGGAGAAGCGGTGGCCTCGGCTGTCGTCCACCCTGGCTATCGTCCAGTGCAGTGGCCCCTGCCCTAAGTGGCATCTCTGCTTGTCACCAAGATCAGGTTCTATATTCCAGCAGCCTGAAGGTCTTCCCAGCGTGAGCCCCAGAGTGCCAGAAGAGTTTTGCTCCATTCATCCTAGTAGAGCCCACTGGAGACTTCCTCCTTCCTCCTTCAGACGTTGCAAGGGGGTGATTGTGTTTGTCCCTCACCTGTTCCTTTGCTGCTCCCAGCTTCCGAGTAACGAGCATGAATGGCCTCTTTACAGAGTGCTTGGAAGATGGCAGTCACTGTGCTCAGTGAATCACACTTGTTGAACTTTAACTCATTACGATCTTGTTAATTTCATCTAAGATGAAGAAACTCTGCTCAGGGAGGGTGGGTCAGTTTCCCAAGGTCTCATTGCTGCTAAGTGGCAGTCTCACGGCTGGAGGAATCTGGTTGACTGTGATTTCACAGTCTTCCTCCTTCAGACTCTCTTATCCAGGTTGCCTTTCTTGAACACACTTGAGTTTACCAACATCCCTCTTAAAAAGAGGCATCCAGAGAAGCACGGAGGGCTAGCACGCATGCAGTCTGATGGCCCTTGTTCCATGCCAGTTGTTGGACTTCGAGATGCTTTTAGCTTTTCTAACAGTCAGAAGACACTTTTGCTCAAGACCAAGCTTGCAGTCAATGAAAGCCTCTAGGATTTTAAAAAATTGTTTTGAATGGGTTTTAAGCCAGTATCTTGCTTTGAATCAGAGGTCATTTGGCCAAGTTTCAGCCTGTTGTTCTACCCAGGTTTTCTCAACTTCGGCACTATTGACATCCGGGGCTGGATAAGCGTTTGCTGCAGAGGGGCAGCAGCTCTGGCCTCTGCCCACCAGATGCCAGTAGCAACGCCCCCCCAACAAATGTTCTAGACATTGCCAAATGTCATCTGGTGGGCGAAACCACCTCTGATTAAGAACCACTGTTTTATTATATTTCAGTCATCTAAAGATGGGCCATTTGCATTGTGCTATTTGGAGAAATCCCCAAGACTCTGGAGGAATGAATAATTCTTCTTAAAAATCTCTATTCTTTCAACAAATCCTGCCAACTAGAGAAAGGTAGATCTAATGAACTGCGAAAGACATAAGGTCAGGAACTAAGAACTGCGTATCAAATGGATTTTCCATATGTCTGACGTTCTAAGACGCAGAGTGAATCCTCAGACTCTATTACATAGGATGATAAAGTCCGTGAGTAAAATGTTTACTTCCTCATGGCAAAAATGAAATTATTCATTGCATTCTCCTACCATCATGCGTGACTAGCTCTGGACAAATATAAATAGGTCTGGTGACAAATGTGTTTTAAGAGGCTCAGTATGGATGGCAGCGGAACACTAGCTTTCCAAGCAATTAAATAAGTGTTTATTGGGTGTTTGCTATGTGGAAGGCCCATGTGGGCACCATGGGGACACAAGGATGATCAAGGTGAGATTCCTGGGCTGAGGCAGTGTTTCTCAAACACAGCACACGGAGTACCCTGGGCGTGGGAGATTTGAGGTGTGGACGGATGAGTGCTGAACAGGCAGCACAGATGACAGAGGGGACCTCCACGGACTGGAAGAAGGAAATAGATGAGTCATAGGGGATGCGGTTCCTATGGTTGCTATCACAAAGGACCACGAACCCAGCAGCTTAAAACAACACAAATTTATTATCTTACAGTTCTGACGGTCAGAGTCTAAAATTAAAGAGTTGGCAGTGCTCCTTTTGGAAGCTTCTGGGCAGAATCTGTTTCTTTGACTTTTCCAGCTTCTAGAGGCTGCCTGCATCCCTTCACTCGTAGGCCCTTCCTTGCACGGCTCCAGCGTCTTGCTTTTGTCACCACACCTGCTTCTCTGACTCTGACCCGCCTGCTTCCTTCTTGTGAGGACTCTTGTGATTAAAGGGGCCGCCTGGAGAACCCAGGGTAGTCTTTGTATCTCCAGGTCCCTAACTTAGGCTCATCTGCAGAGTCTCTTTGCCGCGTAAGGTCATAAATACCCAGGTTCCAGGGACGTGGATGTGGACCTCTTTGGGAATTGGGGGGCACTATGTAGCCTAGCGTGGTGAGTAGGAAGAGAGGGTGTAAAGGCTATGAATTCAGGGCAGAGGACACCCATTGCAAAGACCTTGGGGGAAAAAATACAAAAAAGAGAAAAAAACATGTTAAGAGTGAGTCAAGAGCAGTGGAGATTTAACTAAGGAAGAGGAGGGGACTGACTCAACGCAGCGCCCAGAAACCTGGACAACCAGGCTCCTCCTCGTGCTCATGACATTACAGTGAGGTCCAACCCAGGCCGACGAGGAAGACACTCATTAGCAGTGGAAGCGCATGTGGTCTGCTTGACTGTCCCCCGGGGAAAGGTCTTGGGAGGCATTTGGGAGGAGTTTGTGCTACAAATGATGAGGTCATGAGGGGAAGGAGGCTTTGTCTTCTGGAGGGATGTGTTGCTTCTCCTGGTGGCTCTGCAGGGAGCCCGTGTAGGTCACGACTCTTGCACTTGCCGGGTAAAAATAAAGCCGAGGAACCCCAACTGATGGTACAACCCGACCCAGTCAGTTACAAACTGCAGCATCACCGGCTGGAAGAGCCTCGGGCTGGGGACCGGGGAGCTCGTGCTTTCTAGTGCCTTGCACAAGTCCGTTTTGGGAGGAAGGCACTTCTGGCAGTTGCTGCTTACACTGCTCCCCACGCCCCTCGACACCTCACGGAAGGTTCAGTCCAAAGAGAAGGTGCCATTAAAACAAAAAGAAATGGTCCTTATGCTTTTCTCAAAATCTGACTTTCCCAGCTCTACTTTTTGCCTCCAGGGTCTGTCACAAAAGATGTGTCCCATTCAATTCACTTTAACTTCATTCTGTCATCTCCCCCTCCCCCTCCTTCCCTCTTTCTCTTTCCATCCGTTCACTCAGTTACTGAATGGTCGCTGCATCGATGGCACCGGGCTGAATGTCAGGGCTACGTGAGGAATGTAAGGGCTGATCTCTCCGTCTCACGGGAACTCAGCCAGAATGGGAAGGGCAGTAGAACGGGGGTCAACAGTTACTTCTGAAACTGCAGTAATATCTGTTTTAACGTGTATGGTGAAAATATAGCTAGCCTATCACAGACATTATTGCTAGGGTGAAGCTAAGTGAAAAAACAAACAAACAAACAAAAAACCAGAAAAAAAAAAAAAAACCAAGTCAATTTGAAGTCAACTTAAAAACACCGAGTGAGCGGCAGCCCCCAGAGGGCTGAGACGCTATGGCAGATGAGGCGCCTGTGTTTGGAAGGACTTGGGTGAGGCAGAATGGAGACGACCAAAACAAGGAGGAAGGTACTAACGGCCTGAGCGAGGTACAAAACAGAATTGAGGAATTAGAGGAGGAAGAGCTCCTTTCCTACTCACCCAAAGTTTCGTGGATCATGAGGCATTTGAAATGGGCCTAGGAAGACGGAGGGGATTGTGATGGGTAGAGGCAGGAAGGAAGATATTTTAGGAAAAGTGCCAGTCAAGGTGACAATCCTATTCTAGAGCACAAATCATGAGTGGCATATTGGGAAGAGGGAACAGGACCCCCCTATGAGCCTTTCTATCCATTATGCTTCTTTGTCCTTAAAATGACCGGCATGGACATGCTATTCGCCTGTGCATTTCCCCTGCTTCTGGAGGGGGCTGCTTTATTTTCCCAGGGGTCGTTTCCTATTTTCATGCAGTCTTGGTGGGACTTTCAGTCATGGTGCCTCTGTCTCCTGTGCTCAAGCGGTGGAGTGACTTCAAGACTCAGGACAGACCACCAGGACTTTATTTCCTGGGAATGTACAAAGTCTGCAAAGGGACATGAGAATTGAAAATACTTGAAGCTGATTCACCCTGATCGTGAGGGCATAAAGACATCATCTGTTCCTCCCCAGGAACCTGGGTCACTGAGGCAGCTGCTTTGTGGTCTTCCTGAAGCCTGATTCATCATCTTTTTCTTGCTTCTTTCAGCTTCCCTACGTCATGTGTGTGCACATGCACATGTGTGTGTTTTCCTCTGTTCATCAGGGTTGGTATCTGTGACTTGCAACCAAAGAGCAATCAGTTACAAATCACAGTCATTCTGCAAATGAGAGAACAGCATGACAGTGTTCACTGATTTCCCCATGCCACAGAGCCACTGAGCAATGGAGCTGGGATCTGAACTCAGGTCCATCTGACTCCCTACCCATGCTCTGTTTGTATGGCTTTGGGCTCTGTGGCAGGTTGTATTTTCCAAATATGGCCGTGATGATATTTCTGATGCTCCTCCCTTCCATAGGTGTAGTCTTCTTCCCCTCCCTGGAATGTGGGCAAGACTTTATGACTTCCTTGATGAATAAAGTGTCATACAAGTGACACTGCATGGTTTCTGAGGCTGGATCACAAAAGACAGCACAGATTCCACTAGGTTCTTGCTCTTGGGGTGTTTACCCTGGGAACCCAGACGCCATGTTGTGAGGAAGCCCAGGCCATGTGCAGAGGCCATGTGCAGATGTTCTGACAGTCAGCATCAACTGCTGGATAAACAAGCAAAAAGTCTTTAGATAATTCTAGCTATCAGCCTTTGGGGTTTCGATCCAAGGCCTTAGCCATTGTGGCACAGAGATAAGCTGTCCCCACTGTGCCCTGATTGTATTCCTGATTCATCAAAACCACAAGAGATAAGTTATGTTGTTTTGAGCCACTAAGTTTTAGTGTGACTTCTTTTGCACCCAATGGGAGATGAAAGAGGCACTCAGCCCTAGGGCAGATTTATCTACTCTCCTGCCTAAAGATATCCCTTGTTTTATAAAATTTAAGTTAGGATAGGAGACCTATAGGTTGTTAGTGCTTGAAGGAACCTTGGGGATCACTTGGCCCAACTTCCCCTCCTTTCCTCCTTAGAGTCAGGGGTGGACTGAATGGTGTAAGTGGAGAGTCGCCTCTTGGTGCCCCACTGTGCAGAACTTCTGACGGTCAGCTGAGGTATGTGTGCTAAACTTAGTCTGTCTAAGAACACTGAGAAGTCACTCCAGAAGGAAGTGCCATGATCAGAATAGGTGTCAGGGAGCCCACGATGGGCAGGGGACAGGAATGGACTGAAGAAAGAACGGAGGTGAGGCTGTTACCCAAACCCACACGGTGATTTTCTCACCACAGACACAAAGCTGCAGGCTAAGCATAGGCAGATTCTTAATAAATACACATCGGCTGACCCACTGAATGGATGCATAAATGCGTGCTGTGCTCAGTTCTCCCTCTGCATGTAGCAGGAGAGACCCATTTAAATATCATCCATTTCCTTCTGTTTTTGCCTCACCCAGTACAGCTGAGATGCCATTAACCTGGGGCCAAGGGTGCCCCAAAGAAGATACGGTTGGGCCGTGGCTCTATCACTCATCCTCTTCCAGGAAGACATAGCTGGTGCCCAGCTGCTGTGGCAACAAACAGCAGAGGGTAGCTGAGAGCACGTGTCAACAGGAGAAAATCCACAGCGAGTCCTGCCCCAGACTGGGTAGCAAATATGCATTAACCTTATTGCTGTGAAGGACCATCATTGGCCATCCTTAGTTCTTGGGATATAAGCTCCAACTTGGAAGAATGAGAAAACATTTGCTCAGATCTTAGAATAGGTCCATGCTCTGAGATCTATAGCAGGAGAATATTGGCTTAGACCTGCAACTTCTTAGCTGTGTGATTTGGAACAAATGTGAGTAGCCTCTCAGCTTCAACAGCCTTTTCTGTGCAGTGGTGACAAAAAGACCTGCCTTGGCATGGTTTGGATGAAATGATAAAATGCACAGAAAATACCTGGTAGTTAGTAGTTGTTAAATAAAATTTAATTTTCTCTCTCTTAGGTTTTCCATGTAATATCATTGTTTTTCTTTTCTTTCTTTAAAATAAATCACAACTCTTATAAAGCCTGGTTGTCTAGTTTATTTTCCAGGGGGATTCCTAGAGGCAGGTGACTATCACTATCACACAGTGACCACAGTATGATAAACACAAAGGAAAGAAAAACTCAAAATCAAGTAACGCATTGCATTGGTCCATATCAACCTATAAAAGAATGATTACCTCATATAACCTTAAATCCTATTCCCATACTTGGTTTAAGAATCAGGAAAGTGTATATTTTAGGGACCCAGTCAAAACATACAAAGATATGGTCCTTGAAGGGGTGAACTTTGGTTTCACAGATAATTCATCTAAGGAAATGGTTTTTCCTCGGAAAATGACAGAAAAATCTAGAAGTTTCCAAATTTTTGTTGGTCTCCCAGAAAGTTCAACCCTAGGGAGCATAGGCCTCTACTACACGTTGGAGGATAGCTTTGATGCTGCATAACAAACAGTGTATGTCATTCACACTGAAACTATCTTCCTGAAATTGGACCATTATTACTGAGTTAATGGGAAAAAATTCCAATTGAACTTTAGAAGATTTTTTTCTATTATGGTAACATTACAGAGTTCAATTTGGTGAAAAATGAGCAACGAAGGCTTTCAACAATTTTCTAACAGAGCTTCAGTTCAATTCCAAGAATAATCACCACGTAATTGGCAAGGAAGGAGTACTTAATTCCTGGAACGGCGCTGATGGGGTAACATCACAGCCGGTGGCAGGGGGTCTATGGGAAGGCTGCGTTGCAGAATGATTCCCTGGTGGGATGCTGAAGCTGCACCTGCCCTGGGATGGGGAGTCAGGTTGAACCCACACACTGGGTGCACGGCAGACACTTCCCTTGAACAACCTAAACTTTCCTTCCTAGGACCTGCGTTTAAGCTCATAATTGGCTTGGTGCATGGGATTTGAAGAACCATCTCAGTGTTTATATTCTGACATCAAGATGAGAACAACAGTGCAACTTATTGTACGTTTTAGGTAAATTATCATTATTTTTTGTTCACTATCTCTCGTCTTAACAACCTAACCATACTGCATTAAAGATCCAATCTAAGACAAAACATTGAAAGCACTTATCTATCCCTTAACTTGCCTTTAGGTAGTTTTATCCTCCAGGCCAAATTGGAAACCACAGCTGCAGGTGAAAAGGGGATATACTTTTCAAATATCCATGAACATTTTTGAACCATAACCAAGGTTAGGAACGGCTATGCTGTGAAATCTGGGTGAAGAGTGCTTGTCGTTTTTTAGATGCCAAGAAAGGTCTTTATAGAACTTACAAAGGAATAAGCCTATTTCATTTCTCCATATAAAAAGTGCTGTGTGTAGGGTTATCTGGATGGGGTTTTAGCTGATACATTTTGCACAGCGCAATGGATGCTATGGTGGCTGAAAGGGTTGTGTCCCAAACAGTAATTGCTAGTTCGTGCCTATTACACACTCAGGAGCCTGGCATTCTAGGCCAGCATTTGAATTCTCAGAAAACTGTAGAAAAAGGACCCAAGTACCTCTGAGTGGGTCTGCAGAGGGAAAGGACGGTTTCCTAACAATGTCCTTGTCCCTTACTTCTTTAAAATAATATTTTTCTGTTTATAAAGTACACGTTCAACATTGACAACTTGACAATCCAAGAGAGCGTGAAGAAAAAATTAAATCATCAATAATCCCAGGAGCCTGAGAACACCACTCCTAACCTTGGCTATTTTATTCAAGGTCTTCTCCACATGTGATTTATATAATTGGGATAATACAGTTAACCAATTAGAATAGCCTACTTTCCCCACTTCAGTTTATATCAGGAACAATTTCCCTGGCTTAAAAATTTTTATAAAACACGTTTAAACACTGTATATTATTGTATTATATGGCTGCTCCATAATTTATTTATCCAGCCTCCTATTGTTGGACATTGAGGCTGTTTTCTAACTTTTTGCTATCATAAATAAGGCTTCAGTGTACAACTCTGCACATAAATCTGTTTCCTGAGTATAGACATTTTTGACACCATTTCTGATTATTTCTTTGAGATAAATTCCTAGGAGTGGAATTATGGGTATGGAAGAGTATAACTGGAAAAAAGTTGATCCATAATGCAACATGTCTTTCTGAAAGTTTGTACTAATTTGCATTCCTTGCCTAGCTGTTTTCAAAGCACTACTCGACACAATGTGTTTTCTTGTCTCAGGGATGCAGCTCTATTCAAAGAGAGAGGTGACCCAAGGAAGAAGAAAGCTCTTTTTAGCCTTGCCATCGGAACCCAGGAACTGGAGGCTTCACAGCACAGGTGCATGGGTTCAGAGGTACTGGCCTCTGCTCAGCAGGTGGGGCTCTACTCTCCTGAGCTGGCTCTGCTCATTTCCCCCCAACCCCCTTGCATCCTCATATGCACCTTATGCTAATGCGGTAAGGAGCTACTTTTATGCAGCAATACGTATGCAGCCCAAGCATGCGCTGCTTTACTTTCAGTTCTTTGAAGGTGCCAGCTTTCTCTCAGTCCCTCTACACCTTGGCATCTCCCATCATCTGTGCCTGGAAAGCCCCTCCCCACCATGCCACCTGGTCAGCTCTGGAGTTAATTCTTAAGATTCAGCCCAAGGGAAGGTGGAAGGGAACAAACACTGCATGAGAGACCCAAGGCACGTGGTCAATTAGCTGAGTGCCTCCTGGCCTGATGGGGCAGATAAGAAGCTCCCTCATGGGCAGAGACAATTTTATAGTATTTTCCTTCTGGACACAGAGGCAGGCTGCATTTCCAAGCTTCTCTTGCAGCTAGGTTGGGGCAAAGGAAAATGGGTAGAAGCGATAATGTCACTTCTGGGTCTGGCTACAAAACCCTGGCAAGACCCTCCTCATTCTTTCCCTTTCTCTTTCTCTTCCACAGCAACCCTGGAGGCCACAAACTGAAGGGGCAGCCTCATGAGATGGAAGGAGCCAAGGATCCTGGATCTCTGAGTGACGTTCTGGAGCAGAGCCATCTGCACCCCCAACACCCACAACTGGACTGTGATATGAGGGAGCAATACACTTTCATATTAAGCCATTGAGATTTGGGGGGGAGGTGGTTATCTATCTTGACTGGTACACTCACCAGAAATTACAAAATACAGTTTGATGAAAGCTATGCTAAGTGAGTACTATGGAGGGTCATCCAAGCCCAACCTGGGACTGGAAGTAGGTGATGAGGGAAGACTTTTAGGACAAGATATGTTTGAGATGATTCTTGAAGGATTACAATAATAGCTGATATGTATTGGGTTCTTATTAAGTTCCCGACACTGTGCTAAGAGCTTTGCTAGATTAGCCTGTTTAATCCTCCCAATGACTCTAGGTATTATCTCCTTTCATATCGGAGAGATTAAGTAACTTACCCAAAGTCCCACAACCCTTGGTGGCAGAGTTGGCTATCAACCTCAGTGTGCTTGCACACGACTCTGCTGCCAGCGTGGGAGCAGACTTCAGCCAGGTAGCTGTTACTTGGAGGGAGAGAGGGCAGAGGAAGCAGAGCGGGCAAAGGCACAGAGAAGAGATGGTATACAAAATACCAAGCGCCGCAGTCAGCAGGGGCGCCGGGCACTGGGTGGATGCTGTCCATGGTGCTGGAGCAGGGCCACACCTTGTTAGCTTGTACTGGGGGAGAAGGGGAGTGGTGGGAAGGGGCGAGGGGGGTCACTCAGGGCAGCTGCCTCAGCAGAGGAGAGTTTGATATGTCTGGGGAACCACCAGATGTTGGTGAATCCATGCAGGGACCTCAGGGGTTTTAGTTTTAGCTCAAATACACATACCCGCAATCTCCCACAGGGCAAAGGCCTGTTCAGTCAGCTGCGAGGGTAGAACTGCCATGCACGGGGCCTGGCCTGTGACTCTGACTGGCACACAGCATGCAGTCCACGGATACGTGTGGCCTGAATGAACTGATGAAGGAATCATGCAAATACGTCGCTTGGAAAAGACACAAAGTGGGGGCACCACATCCATCACTGCACTTCATGCAGCCACCCGACAACCCCTCTCAGCTGCCCCTGCTTGCTCTGTTCCTAAACACCCTGACACTGAGTTCCTCATCTTTTCCAGGGCTTCGGCTTTTTATTCTGGCTCAGTAGTTGCAGCAATCACAGAATTAAGTAATGACAAAGTGAGTTATTATCCGGCCCTGGCTTCAGCTGGGTATGTAACCTGCAGCTGAGATACCTCACTGTTGGAGCACTCACACGACTGTCTAGGTAGTGACATGAAAAATGGTCCCTATAATCCCCCAGCTCAGAGCCACACTCCCTCCGAGTCTTGACTCCACACTTCACGGGGAATAATGTTTCATGGAGAAAGGGAAGAGGGTGTAATTAGATTCCTCTTAACTGTTACATTCATCCTTGTTAATCAAAAATTAGTAGCTCTTAAAAAAAAATAAACACAACTCAGCTCCCCAGGAAGCTGATAGCAGTTCCCAGGCCCTGTTTAATTACACAAAATGAAATAAAACGTATTTCTTTGCTCCTTGCTCATGGAATTAACAAAATGAAATAAAACGGTGGCCATATCTGGGTGGTGGGATTAAAGGTGATTTTTCATTTCTTTCTTTATTCTGATCTGTGTCTGTTAATTTTTATATAGTGAGTATGTATTGCATATTAAAATGTATTTGATTGACTAAAAAAAGGAATTATGGGATTGCATTCTAAAAACCTGTAAACAAAGGAAATATACAGATACTTTTCCTACTCCCCATTTGCCACTTTCTTCATAACACCTATTACATTTGGAAACATCCTTTTACTAGTACACCTACTAATTCTCTGACTGTTCCCAAGAGGAAGGCCCTGGATGCCTGACTCCTACTATGTCCCAACAACAGTGCCTGGCACATGGTAGGAGATAATTAAGTAGCTGCAGAATCTACTAGAGGATGAGAGGAAACACATAGTTTAGGGGAAAAATGGCTATTTAAAACCACCACAGTCTTCTAAAGAGAGCGGGGCCCTTTTGGTCTTCTGACAGGTTTTCATCTGTTAAAAGTGGGCTCAAAGGTCTTTGAAGGCAGGGGCTGGATAGAATTGAGTTATTCTACAGAAGATCTTTGTTTCTGCTCTTAGGAGAGAATGGTGACACAGGCAGCAACATGCATGGGTCTCAAAATTATTGTGCCGAGGGAGAGAAATAAGACAAAAAAGAGTGCATACTCTACAGTTTAATTTATATGAAACTCTAGCAAACACGCATTAATCTCCATCAGTGGTGGCCTGGGGATGAGGTAAAGAAGGAGGGGCAGTGAGGAGGATGACAAAGGAGCCAAGGACATTTTTGGGGGTGCTGGGTATGTGCCTTATCACGATCATGGTGATAGTTTTGTGGGTGTTTACATTATGTCAGAACTCACCAAGTCACACACTTTTGCATGTCAATCAATCACACCTCCATAAAGCTGTTAAAAAAAAAAAAGAAGGTGCAGAGGAGAGAGGAAATTGGGGACAGGAGAGCAGTCACAATATATGCTGAGGTTGGGGGTCCTTTTGGGGTGATGTGTCTTGTGAAAAATAGAGAGGAATTGGCTGGGGAGAAGAATTTAAAGTCCAGGGCTACCCAGGACGCAGGCTGAACTTATTTGATACGATGTAACTGCTCTTTCCGTGCCTCCAAAAGTCCTCCAGGAAGTGGGCCACATGCACCCATTCTGATGAGGACGGTGAGTGTGTGTACGCAAGTGTGTGCAGGCACGTGTGTGCCGGGGGGGAGTCGAGGAACAGAGCACTGTGGAATGCAGCAGACTGGCACATACGGGATAGCAGGGCAGTCAGAAGTGGCCTCTGGAACTCAGGGCCTCCTTCCCCAGCCCTCCAGAATTTGCATAAATTGTGGGAAGCCTTTGGACTGCTACAGGGCCCAGAATCAAGACTTATCCCAGGCTTATTTAGGTCTCAAAGGCAGGCAGATCCCAGCTGACATCTGGATGCTACCCCCATACTCGATGGCTGTTGAATGAACATTGGAATATTATTTTGATTTGTTGACAGAGAAACAACTGCTGCTATTTTGAGGACTGGCAAGAGGAGGCAGGGTGACGGCGGATAGGCTGCCCCTGGGGATCAGACCACTTTTCATATGCTTAGCTTGCTTCACAGCACCGTGCTTTGGGAGCCGTGTCTTATAAGTCATGCATTTAGCAAACACTGGCCGAGGGCTTATCACAGGGCAGGGCTGTACCAGATGTTGGGATGAAAACAGTGCAAACAGTGAGCTCACGGTGCCGAGGAGAACAAAGACCAATGACGACACCACCATACGGGTAGGGCTGTACTGTGAGCATCAGCAAACTGTGACCCACGTGGCAAATCCAGCCCTCTGGCTGCTTGTGTAAATAAAGTTTTACTGGAACACAGCCATACCTACTCACTGATGTGGCCCCTTTTGAATTACAAGGGCAGAGTTGAGTAGTTGAGACAGAGATTGTATGGTCCACAAAGCCTGCATTGTCATGTAGCCCTTTCTGGAAAATTTTGCCAACACCTACTCTAACAGAAGGCTGTGCACAGCAAGAAGCTATGACCAAGTAAGAAGGTCAGCAGTTACCCTGCCTGTTATCAAATGCCGTTCTCAGTGTTCCAGTCCAGATCAGTGGAATCAGTTAGGGCTAAACGTCTTCCTCACACCACCTGTGTGATTTGGTGAGAAGCAGCATGGACTTCCAAGGTAGCTCCTTACCCCCAGGAGGAAGCGCACCCCCCAGCCCTGCATCCGCTTTCCAAGGCAGCAGCACCGTGAGAGACTCAGCACAGAGCACCCGCAACACCATCTCCCCATGGTGGCCTCAGGGAGATTCATCAAAGCCACCGGAGCCTGGTCAGTGACACTGGGAGAGAGTGGAGAAACAGAAGCAGTTTCTTTCATCTCTTCAAGCCCAAAGGGGAGGCTCAAACCAGAGAAGAGCAGCTAGTAATAATTAAATGAAGATATTTAATTAGCATTCATTTGCACTGTTTATATTAAAGTCAGACCCTGATGGAAATCCCTTTCTACCCTTTGCAAAAAGGTATTAAATATTAACTCCTGAACAGGACCCACTAGAGTCTAATGCCTGGTTAAAACTTCTTTGAAAATAATTTATTTGCAATTCATTCATTAATTAAACAAAAAATTTATTGAGTGCCTATTATGTTCCAGGCACAGTTCAAAACCAGTGTGGTCTCCGCCCTCAAGGGGCTTATGGTCTACTGAGGAGCGACAGGCAGTGACCACGCAGGTATGCAAGTGCAGTCGATTCTTGTCATTCACCATGGTTATGTCCTGTAAAGTCACTGCAAACACTGAATCACCAAACACAGAACCACTGCTTTTAGGAGAACTATAGGGTCAGGTTTCTGCGAGCCTTTGGTAGTAACATTTTGTCAACTGATCAATACATAACCTTGTTTTAGGTGCATTTCTATTTAAAGACACCTTCCTTAATATATATTGTTGATTCATTAACACCAAACTCACAGCCAGCGGCACTATAACTCACGCCTGAATGAAGCTTGCCTAACATGTATTTTCTCTGTAAGGCACATCACAGCCTTCTGTGTCCTGGGACACTAGAAAGCCCTTCAGCACTGTGCTTGGGGCCATTTTGAAAAGCCAAATCATCAAGAAAAAGCTCAAAAATTTAAAAAAAACCACGGCACTAAAAAGAATACTTGTAGTGAGAGAGCTGAAACAAGAAGACAAAGGCCTTGTTTGGCCTCCACTGGGAATGTGCGTATCAGGTGACTCAAATTTTTCCCTGCTCTGCGCTAGTCCAGGAATGTGCCATGAGCATTGATTTTGGGGTGACAGATACAATATAGGGAGTAGGTGAATTCACAAGTATGGCATCCATGAATAATGCAGACTGACTATAATTCGAGACAGAGAGAATGATTTTTGTTCAGATGGATCCAGTATGGGATCGAGGGCTGTTTTCTCACAATCTCACCCTCCTAGATCCCCTGGTCCCCCCATCTTTACAGATTTCCAAGGAAGCCCCAGAGACTAAGAATGCAAGTGAATGGAGAACAGGATGAAACAGATCATCTGCACGCTGGCCCTCAGCTTGGCTGATGAGATGAAGATCCCACCTTGGACAGAATTACAAAGAGATTTCATGGGAGCTTAAAGAACCTATACACTTTACCAGGTGTGGATTTTTTGTGTTTTCTTTTCTTTAGTAACAGTATCTTCTCTTGCAAAATAAAAGAAAGAAATGTTTTCTTGTTTAAAAGTTCTGTGGCATAAATATATCATATATCTGGATTTCAATCCCATCTCTTTCACCCACAAAAGGTTCAACCTTGGCTGTTACGGGACCTCCCTTCCTCATCTAGAAAACAGGGTTGGCCACACCCCCTCATGGGGCACCCAAAGTACCTACAAGATTATGCTTTATCAGATTTCGGGACATTATATTTAGCTACTTTTTACATCTGCCCTTTCTATGTCATTATGTTCTTTTTTTTTTTTTTTCGTGGTTCCTGTTCTTTTTCCCTAATTATTTTAAATATAATTATTTTACAGTCTAGTTTTTTTTTTTTAATCCAGAGATTTCTTTTCCTTTTTTCTTTAGAGCCTAGTTGTGTCTCAGTTCACCCAACATTCTAACTGTCTGTCACAGAAAGGGCGCCTACTTCCGCCTAGTCCGCCAGGTTGCTGGCCCAGTCCCAGGACAGAGTGCCCTCTGCGCAGGCTGAACTCATTGCTGCTCTTGCTCCAGGGATCCACAGAGTCACAGAGCATTTCTGAGGCCACTTTTCATGTGGATACAGGATAAAAAAATGGGCCCAAAGCGGGGAAGTGGTCTGTGCCAGGCCGTGCCATGCTGAGTCATATTGGAGCTGGATGCAAAAGGAAAAATCAGTAATGTCAAGCCTGCTCACTTAAGAATTTGATATTTGCATGGATTTTTGTATTAACTTCGATTTAAAAATATTTTATTAAATTATAATCTACCTTGATGACTGAGTTTTTCTGTGCCCAAGATGAGTGAGTACCAGGCTTGTGCCACCCTCATCCTAGCCTGGTGGGAGCTCTCGGGGCAGAGCTCCTTCTCCTGCCCTGGTAGTCTGCCCAGAGCCACGTCCTGCTTGCCACAAGCCACACGGCTGCTCTGCAGCACTCTTGGCCCTGGGTGCCCTGTGGACACTAACTGGCTTCTGCCCCATGCACCTGTGCCTATTCTGTGACACAATCTCACCCTCCTAGATCCCCTGGTCTCCCCATCTTTACAGATTTCCAAGGAAGCCCCAGAGACTAAGATGCTCTTTAATGTGGTAACAAAATATGCAAATGTTTGTGCCATCATAAGCACCCATCCTCACAGAGGGCCAGAAGGGGCTGTCATGACCTGCAGGTTGGCTGCAGAGGTTGTCACAGGCATTGTGGAAGACTTGCATTTGTGGAAGGGGTTTGGAGTGGATGTTTGTCATTCCTGGCTGCTCACCACTATCCTTCACCATTCCTCCTAGCATCCCAGCCTTCTTTTTGGAGAAAATCCTGTTTTGTGCCCTGTGGGTGGTGGGTGGTGGGAGGTGGGAGGTAGTAACCCACTCCCATTCTTGCTGAATGCAGCAGGAGCGGATATGGGACACGAGACAGCTGCAGCAGATGAGATGCTTTTTCAGTGGGGCAGGTGGAGGTCATGTTCACTGAATGGGAAACATGTTAAATAAAACATGAGAACAGGACTGTTCCCATCGTGGTGGTCCCTATGGCCTCCTCTCTTGAGTTCTATTTGGTGGCTACCCATTTTTCTAGCTCATCCTTTGGTCTCCTGTCCACTCTGAGATGCCTAATTCCAATCTGGTGAATTTTTGCTTTATTACACCTAATAGGGCTGATGCTGATTTCTGTTGCTTGCAACCATGGACCCTGACAGATAGTGGACTAGAAATGATTAGAGGTTCTGAATCGTAATGTCCTCTTTTGCTCATAGGTAATGGTCTCCTTTGATTCATCTTTCTTCAAACATTCAACCAGATCCTAAAAATGTTTGGGTAACACAGTATCCACAACACACAGTGTTATTTGCACAGCATGATGTACTGTGCAGAACATCTTAAAATATTGATAAATTTAATCCCAATGCCCAAACCAGGAACAGTTTTACTAGGAGAAAATATGACTATGTTATATGTGTGCTCTAGAAAAATTGCAAAATCAAGCATACTTCCACCAAGGGGCCAAGCTGCAAACCTTCATAAATCAGTTGCTTGAGTCTTATCTTTAATAGCAGCTCACCATGCATTCATTGGCTCTGTCGTCTCTGAGTGTTTGCTTGCAGGCAAGGAAAGAGCGGATGGCAAAACGTAATATTTAGAAATCTCTATCTACTCTCTTAAATTTTCCCAGCAATGGGGAAGAGACTGGCATCAGGAAATTTTAGCAGTGAGATACCTGGGGCTGGCTTGTGGATCAACACAGGGTTCTCTAGGGACAAAGGTGGAAAACCATGATCATTCTTGGGAGGGGTCACTAACTTCCACTAACACCCCTACTAAGTGTTTGCATGCACTTGCTTTATTGTAAATCCATAAAATATGAAAATCACAGAGTTTAGGAAAATATTTCTGTCATTCTCAAAGAGACACCTTTAGAGAATGGCCACATGTTATACTCTGTCTGCTGAAAATGCTATTTGGTTAATTTAATGCCACTATGTGCCAGGCACTCTGCTCTAAGCATTTTCCCCGAATTATCTTGTCGTTTGTCTTTCACGAGTGACTCTATAACCTGGATATTATTATTTCCCCCTCAACTTCACAGGTGGGGACACTGAGGCCCAGAGAGATTACATGTCTGCCCACATCTGCAGATGGACGAGTGGGGATTTGTGCTCAGGAAGTCTGGCCCTGGACTGGCCGTCGTAGCCCTGGGCTGTGGCATATCTTTTCCCGAGGCTATGAGAGGCCAGGCGCCCATCCTTTCCAGAGCAGCCCTCAGGGGCAGCCCCAGAGGCAGGCTGAGTCTCTGACAGAATGAAAAGTCAAGGTCTATTTCCTTTGCTTGAAACACGTCTTTCCAGTCTGAGGGTATCTATTATCCGATAACAAGTTTGGCAAAATTAGGAAGTATATGATGGAGCATTGCTCTCCCCAAGGCAACCATAGGGACAGGACACATAGGACAGTGGTCATAAGACTTACATGGGAAAAACCCATGACGTACACAGTCATAACAACATTTAGCACCACTGCCCAATGCAGCAGGTGGATGTGCATCAGGGAAAGCCACCCGGTCACATGAGGATGGGAAGGGCTCCTGTGCCGTGGGAAGAGCCAGCCTGGATGCAGGCGTCCCTGGGGCCTCCTGCAACCTCTCGCCCGGGGAGTTCTGTGCAAATGCCTCCCTGGGGCTCTTATAGGCATCTGGGCTGCAGAGAGCTTTGCAGTGGTTATCGGTGGTGACAGCCGTCCTAGGTTTAAGGACCACCAACTAAAATCAGAAATAGGATACACAATTTTCTTCTGAAAAATAGAAATCTGATAGAGCAAAGCTATTGAGTCTGGTCGTTATTTGACATCGAGGGCTGAGCTTCCTTGGCTTTTGTTTGGTTTGGGAGGAAGAAGAGCGGAAAGGTGACGACATCTATCTTTGAGTCAGATTTGCTGTGTGTGAAGCCACGTAACATTGGGCAATTTCCCGAATCTCCCTGAGCCTCACTGTCCTCACCTGTGAAATGGGGCAATCATAGCCCTGCAGGCTTGTGTAATTAGAAGTGACTGTACATACAAGCCTGGAAGAGTACTGTGCAGGACAAAGTCAATGCTCAGTAACCCTGAGCACATCAGTGTGGTTATGAGAAAGTGGCCAACCTGGCCCAACTGTGCTAGGAAAGTGGAGCCCACGTGCTGATGGCAGGAGACAGGAGTGGACACAGCCAGGACAGCCTTGGTCTGATCAACTCCTGGGAGAGCGTCTGTTCCACCCCGGGGCCTGCGGAGACTCTAGACCCAGCTGCCTGGTAAATAGCACGTGTTATATTTGACTGTGTGGGCTTAGCGGTTGCCAGGAAGCAGAGCCTCATGTAGGACAGCGCCAGGCAGGGCTGTCCCTCCGAAGGCTGGAGTGTCCCAGGGCTCTGCTATGGGCCTCCTTCCTTTTCTCCCTTCACTCTCTTCCTTGGGCATTGCAAAGTCTAAGGGACTTAAATTCCATCTGAATGTCGATGACACCCACACTCTCCCTGACGTCCAGGTCACTGGCTCCCTGTCTCCATCCTTCCCTTCCTTGAGTCACTGTGCTGCTTCTCTGTGAGCCTGCCTATCTCATACACACCTGCTCTGCTCTCCTAACTGTTCAGGACAGAAAGCTTGGAGTCAAACTTTTTCTCCCTCCCTCTCTCTCTCTCTTTCACAGACACCCCATAGTGGGTTAGCAAATCCCTGCCACAGTACCAGAACCTTCAAAACACGTCCAGTGCCTGTTGCTTCTTGCTGCCTGCTCTGCTACCACCCAAGTCCAGACCCCGTGGTCTGTCAGGTCACTGCGGCACCCTCCTCCTTGGCCTTCTGCTCTGTCCCCGTCCCCCCCATTAACTCTCCACACCTGCCCTCTCCTGATCCCCATGGTGCTGACCACGACCCCCCCACCCGCACGCCTCCATGCTGTGCGTCACCCTCCGGCTCGGGGCCTTGGCCCCTGTTTTCTGCACTTGGACGGCTCTTCCCCAGATGCCCGCGGGGCTCCCCTTCACTCCCTACAATTCTTTCCTGAAGTGTCATGTCGTCCGCGAGGCCTAGCCTGGCTCCCGGTTTACAGTCATGGCCCCCTTCCTCCTCTTTCTTTCTTTGCATTCTAACAGCTACTATGCTATTGATTTTATTTATTAATGTTCTTGTTTTTCTCTCTCCCCACTACTGGAATACAATCTCCATAAAAACAGATATTTTAAATTGTTTTTGTTGCTGTTGTATCCCCCAATACCTAGAAAAGCACTCAGCATGCTGTAGGTGCTCGTTAATATTTGTGGAATGAATGAATGAACAAATGAGTGAAGGGATGGATTCTCCCATTGCAGCCCTAGTCCAACTCCAGAGGCCCCATTTCCTACGTGCAATCTTCACACAGGGACCCAAGACTGTCTAAAGCCAGCTGCGTAAGGTCCGATCTTACACCGAGATTGCTGCCAACACCGTCAGAATGCACAAAGAAATTCCCAATTAGACACATGGAGGAGAACTGTAGTTTAGAGTGCATCACTCGAAAATGCAAGCTATGAGATGTATCTGGAAGGCAAACTGGGAGCAGAAGACGAAGTGCGTTTCTTGAATTAGCTACACAACTCGCGGCCTACGGTTTCATTACTTGTGTTTGGGTTAAGGCCGTGATAAGCCTCCAGTGAGACCCTGAGATGGGTTCGTTGGCTGGCTGGTGGGGGTGATTGACAGACAAACTCAGATAATAAAATAAATCAACTGTTTTCCTCGTCCGACTCACATCTGCTCCAATCCTGAAATGAGTGGCTTTCTCATCAATGCCATATTGGGAGCTTCTGTGGCAATCCTCATCTATTTCACATGCCTTTATTAAAATTAAAAAAGAAAGCTAAGCAGATCTAACAGCTTAGAAAATATTGGGCAAGAAATAATATTAACATTTGTCAATATTTTCCATATTGCTTCTGAGAATTAATTTCTCAGGTTGACAAGAAGGACCATCATGATTATATTCAAATACAGCCAATTTGAAACCACGTTTTCCATAATGAAAGTCTGGCCCATGGCAAATTTATAACAACATATGCAGATGGATGTTAAAAAGGTGGTCGATTTATAAAATAGCCTTTCCACTGTTTATCCAAATGGTCAGACATCGCATATTAACAAAATCGAGCACATTTAGTCGAAGTTAATAATGAAAATCTTAGGTCTCCGGTCCATCATAAAAGCCAGGATTCTATTTTTAGTCAGTCATGCTCTTAAAACTTTAAAAATGCAGTTGTTTAATTTATTAGGCCTTGTTTACCACTGGCTCCTTCAAAACAGAAAATCTGACCACTAAAAAGTAACAGTCAGCTGTGCTAATACATTTACATAAATAATTAGAAGTTCCACAGCAGAGTAGGCAATAAAAGGTATTGCCACCATAAACTTACAATGCTAGAACATCACTTTAATTAAAAATTACAAAGGCACCACTGTAAACAATTCGTTTACATTTCAAGCTCTGCGTTTGTTGACTCAAGAAAGAAAAATCTTAATTCATTAAACAACAACAACAAAACAATCACCTCACCCCAAATCCTATTATTGAGGTCAGTAACCACATTTAATTATGATGAAGTGTTAATAATATATTCTCATAGATAGAGGCTCTTCCCTTAATTTCCCCAGGTAGAGATGTTATTATTTGGCCTTTAACTTCTGATTAAAATCTAAAAGGTGGGGGTCACCCCAAATTAAACTCCTAAATCTGGTTTTGAAATCTGGTATTGGGGTTAAATCCTCCTTCCTCCTAATAAATGGTGAGTTACTATATATTTTGAACCCTATGTTTCTGAGAACGCCAGTGATGACAAAATTCGCATTTCTACTTCCAAAGGTCTTAGAAGATACAGAATAAAATGTCCCATAGCCAGTTGACAATGATTTTTGCTCAATCTCCTGTCATTTCTCACAATTTCGTTTGAATGGCTCCAATATTAGATTAAACAAGGTGTCAAAGAAAAGGACTTGATGACTCACAGGAAGACCAGCAAAGACTGAAATGGGGCATTTTAACAAATCCTTTGGGGCTGAATTTCATTATTCCATGTCGCGTTCTTTACCAGTTTGAATGTAGGCATGATTCCACCATGGAGTTCAAAAGCACCCAAGGAGGGGGAGGAGGAGGAAGGAAATGACTTGTAAAAAGACTGGAGTCCCAAAGAAATCAGGACAAAGCAGGTTGTAGTTTTCAAAGAGATGAGTACCTAATTTGGATCTGATTCAGATACCCTGTGTTCAAAGAATAGGCTCTATTTGGATCAAGGCTTCAGAAGAAGAGGTGGCTTGACGGAAATAGCTCTTTAATGTAACTTTCATAGACCTGGAAAGTTCGGGGAGAGGCCTGTATGTCCTGCTAAGGTCTCCAGAGACTGGTTACCCCTCTTGGGACTGGTTTAAAACAAGGCCAAATGCAAATGTTTTCATGGTTGGTAGACATTAGTCAATGTTTGAATATAAAATAATAATAATAATAACCTATGTCTGCTTATGCACAAAAATAATTGTATGCAGACACCTCCAACCTAGCCACTATTAATCCATTCTGCACCCGTTTACTGAGCACTTGCCATAGGCCAGGCCCCCTGCTGGCTTCGGGCTGACTAAAGACCTTTGAGCGCCTAAGAATTTTTTCTGTCTATGGTGGTCTCACCCCAAATCATATCCAACATACTAAAATGTACCCACATTGCAAATACATTTTTTCCTGTGAAATGTTTAAAATTATTTTTATACCTTTGCTTTTTGAATTATTTGGTTGTAAGAAATATTTCATTCATAGTTGCCTATGATTTTTCTGGTGTCTACTTAGTCATTCTTGCAAGGTGAGATCTACAAGTGGTTTGCAAATGTACAGACATGTTTGCAAATATTAAATTTAACCTGCTAAAGCTGTCATGATGCTATGGACAGTTCATGGGTAGGAATTTCAAGTTTGCTGTTTTCTTTCTCTCAAATTTTGGAGGTGACAGCTTATGCATTCAGGTTCCTCACATTTTTGTAGGCCCCTGGAAAATCTGAAGGTCCTAGTGCTGGGCCAAAAATGCACAGTTAATCAAATGGTGAGGAGACCGTGGCAGTTCATCAGGGCAGGAAATGAAGATGATTGTTACCCTCACGGAGCCTGAAGTCTAGTGGCAAGGTGGTAAATTAAGTCAGGAGTTAAGGAACAGTAAAGCATGACGACACTACACTAAGGCATGTTCAGAAAGCCCTAAACCAACATCAGAAGCAAGCACAGTGGTGGCAGATGAAGCTCCGACTTCTCATCCTCCGTATTGACTCAGCCCCCTTGCATGTTTTCCTTCCATAAACTGAGGCTCAGAGAGGTGATGCTTTCCTCCCCAGTAAAAAAGGAAACTAGTATTTTCTCATTTGCAGGGTGAGAATTCAATAAGACTAGTAACAGGGCTTTGGGTAAACTTCCACACAAAGATGTTAAGTATTTTCATCATAATACTAGTGATATTATCATCATCATTCTCAAAATCCATGTCTCCAGGGGGTTGTGGAAATCTTGGCCTAGTATGGTTTGGCACCCGAGTCCCAGGAGGCAGAGGCCTGTGCAAAGCATGGGATAGCAGGGTTTCTGCGGAATTCAGCAATCTGGTGACCAGTGAGGTGGTCCCCATGCTTGGAAATAAGTAGTGTGTGCCACTGGGTCTTTCCCCTCAGCTGGGGACCACTGGGTCTTACTTCCCAAGGAAACTCCCCTCCTTCTTCCCTTCCTCCCTTCCTCCCTTCCTCCCTTCCTCCCTTCCTTCCTTCCTTCCTTTCTTCCTTCCTTCCTTCCTTCCTTCCTCCCTTTCTTCCTTCCTTCCTTTCTTCCTTCGGCATCATCATTTGAAGCAAAAGTTCTTGCTTTTATGCCAATAAGCTCCCTGGGAGGCTGTGGACGGATACTATCTCTTTCACCAGTGACCACACAGCACCTAGCACAGTGCTGGGTCCATGGTGGGCAATGAATCAATACCATTAAATGAATGAATGGATAACTATAATCCTTGTGTTTTTTTCTAGCAGAAGACTCTAGTAACACAATTACCTGTTATTTTGATTATGCAAAAATCTAATATCATGGGATTATTTTTGCCTTTTAAAATTTACCCTGTAGTTTTTTTAATTAAATAAAATAGTTTACAAAGGTGTTTGTGGCAGAAACTGCTAGTTTCCTCACAATATCCATTTTCCCTTTTTTCTGTAGTAAAGAACCTCAGTTTTAAAAGCCTGGCACATTGCTTCCCAAATAACCATATTTCCAACTATCCCTTGCAGCTAGGCATGGCCATGTGATCAGTTTTGGCCAATGAGATTTAAATAGAAATGTGGTTGACTTCCAGGAAGTCTCCTTAAAAGACAGGAAGCATCCCCCTTCTTCCCCTTTCACCCTTCCTACTGTCTGGAATGCAGATGTGTAGGCTGGAGCACTAGCAACTATAATAAACCATGAGGAAGAGGGTGCTAGCCTAGAAGTAGTAGAATGGTAAGCAAGAAAGACTCTGGGCTCCTGACAGCTGTGTAGGACCACCACTCCCTCCCTGGACTAACGTGCCTGCTCTAGACTTATTTTATGTAAGAAAAATTCTGTCTTCTCTGAGCCACTGCCATTTTGAATTTTCCTGTTACATTTAGCCAAACTTAATCCCCACAGATAAAGTGCTTGACACAACATCCCCAGATGAACGACCCTTTCCAAAAAATATGTTGAATAGTGATATGAAATTTTACATGGGCAGGAACAATATATTTTTTCAACACATATCTCATAATTTGATGTGTAGGGAGACATCTCTGCTGCAGAACTGTTTACTACAGTCCCTGGAGAAGATGAGTCCTGTCTGAAAAATGTTTAGAATGTTAGGAATTGCTACTTGGTTGCCTCAACAGAATCCTCTGATTGTTGAGAGAATGAAATGAGTCCTCCCAGACTATCTAAAATGACTTAGCTGCCAGCTAAGTCCCCAGCATAACCAAACCAAGGGATCTGGTGGAAGGCTAGTCCCATTAGTTATTTCGCTGTTGGAGAACGTCGAGTAAATGCGGTCATTTCCATTTTAGCTTAATTGTCACTGAGCTACTCCTACTAATGATAAGTAACTTAGTTAACAAGTTCAGTTACCTGAGTCCACTCCTATGACTAAAATGTCATCGGGAGATGCCTGATTTTGTCTTGCATATCTGGGGGACAGTTTCTACCCCAAAAGCTGAAGCAAGTCTTATCATCATCATACATGGAGGGGACAGAGCGTGGGGACCAGCTCTGTTTGAGGACACGTCTATATGTACATGATCTTGGAGCCCAGGCACTGTCTAACCATGACATCAATTTAGACAAGGAAAAATATAAATTTGACTGCCTAGATATCAAAACAATGAATTCTGTATATGTCAAAAAACATTAGGGCCAGGTGTGGTGGCTCATGCCTGTAATCCCAGCACTCTGGGAGGCTGAGGTGGGAGGATTGCTTGAGGTCAGGTGTTCAAGACCAGCCAGAGCAAGAGCAAGACCCCGTCTTTACCAAAAATAGAAAAAATTAGCCAGGCATGGTGGTATGCACCTATAGACTCAGCTATTCAGGAGGCTGAGGCAGGAGGATCGCCTGAGCCCAGGAGTTGGAGGTTGTAGTGAGCTATGATGACACCACTGCACTCTACCCAGGGCAATGGAGTAAGACTCTGTCTCAAAAAATAAATAATAAATAAATAAAAAATAAAATAAAAGCATTAACAATACACAAGCAAAGTATTTTCAGGGACTTATCTTCAGAAAATTAATGATATATTAAACAATTTAGTTACAAGCATGTCCATGAAGTTTTCTAAAAAATATTGCAAACAAGCGGAGACAATGTAGCCAACAAGAGAATGAAGAAATAAATGAATATATCCATGTAATAGAATACTAGCATACTGTTCAGTGATTAAAAATAATGGCTATTTCTTGCCATGCAAAGCTGTTTACCCCATACACTAGGAAGTAAAACCAGTAGATTCCAAAACAGGATGGATGATTCCAGCCAATTGTGGTAATTAAAAAGAAAGTTCTCGCAGATGTGATCGAAGGACATAGACCCAAGTTGTTAAAAGGGTATTTTCTTGGTCTTGGATGATTACAGATATTTCATTATCTTCTTTATTCTTACCTGCCTTTTCAAAAGTTTCCTCCATGAACTATCTTAACTTTATAATAAGGATAAGAAGATAAAAGTCATTAGAAAGAAGAATTTCACTTGTCACTAGACCACTGCTATCGGTTTTGATTAGGCAAAGAGCACGACGTGATCGGCTTTTCAACAAGTCTTAATAACCCGGGCTTTACAGTGAGAACATTCACTCTGATGCCTGGACATCTCCTGTCTCTGGAATTACAGGTTTCTCAGAGATCAAGGCGACTTCTGCTGACTTGAACATTCCCTGCTGAGATGAGAGAGTGTCTAGCGGTGGCCAGCAGGGAACAGTCGTGCCTGAGATCTGCATTTCCTCGCAGGAGACAGGACGCAGGCCAGGACTGGGGCTTAGCTACGAGTATGTTCCCAAGTTTTGGAGGGGCTCGGGGCAGGGAGGAGGCTTCCCATTTTGACCACAGAAGGAGGCCCGCTCAGGGAGGGGGCGACAGTGATGCTAGGACAGGCAGGACCTGAACGAGGTTCTCAGGGTCCTGGTCCCGCGGAGCGTCTCTCCCTGTGGCTTTCAGTTCACGGGGCCTGGTTGGTCACGTGAGCTGAGGTGGCGTTACTGGAGTTGAGTCACAGGGCACAGTGAACAGTTAGAGATGGCGGGGGGGAGAGACAGAGAGAAAGAGAAAGGGAGGAGGAAAAGGAGGAGGAGGAGGAAGGGGAAAAGAAAAAGATATTAGAGATGCTAAAATGTCATTGGGAGATGCCTGATTCCTGTCTTGTGGGAGGAGGAGGAAGAGGAAGAGGAAGAGGAGGAGCTCTCCTTGAGATAAAAATACGTCAAGAGTTCCCAGAGTGAAGTTTCTTTTTCTTCCAATGCCTGTTCCCTGAAGGATCCTTAAAAGAACAACAACAATAGCAACACAACTCACAAGGTCATCGCACCTGCCTGAGATCTGTGGGGAGCCAAGTCTAGATTACTGGAAAACTGCCTCCCAGCCCGGCCCTGCTCACACTCCGCACACGCAGCCCCTCAGGGACGGCATGCTCCGTGCACAGGATCAAAGCCTGCAAATAATTCATGAGCCTCTTCTTCCCAAAGAGTTCCTGCGACAACTGACAACAGCTCAACCTGTCGGTGATGTGTCCCTGCCTTACATGAGCTCAGAACCAGCACCAGGAGAGGAGACGGATGGGGGTCGGGGGAGGAGACCCAGTCAGTGCCTCCAGGGGCACTTGCCGGGGACTCTGGTCACCAGTATGGAGGCATATGCCTGAGGAATCAGGCCAGAGAACGTGTGTGACACACACACACACACACAAATGCACACACACATTTACTTTGCTCCAAGGCTAGGAGGGGAATGAGCCCAGCCATTGCTTGGCCAGGCCTATTTGCAGATGCGAGAGCTGGCATTTGCAGGCATTCCAGCCGCAGAGAAACACAGCAGCTCTATTTACTGAGGGGTTCACAAGATTGGACTCAGTTCCAGCAGCCGTCTGTGGCTCCTGGTCACTCAGCATCCATCCCCGTCTCCTGGAAAGAGCATCTGCCTTTCTTTGGGTAACAGTCCCTGCAAGTCCTCAGGGTGGGACCCCAGGGTCCCCCGTGGGCCCTGGCCCCAGGACTAGCCCACTAGCATAATCCGTCCTCCCGCTGTTCTGTTGGTTCAGAGATGTGTGCTCAGGTTGGTGCAGTGAGACCCAAACCTGGGCCTTGGGCTGCAGGGTTAAAGGGCATCTCTTTCTGCTGGTAGGTTGAGGACTGGCATTGCTGGGGCCTGTTCCCTCCAGAGATGTACAGATGTGGCTGCGGGCAAAGCCCAGGCTGGGGAGGGAAGAGCCAAGAGGTGGAGAGAGAGTGTGGTCTGAGTTGCACCATGCTGGAGGCCCCAGCCCCACGGACTTTTCAATAAAGTGGGTAGGTCCCTGTGTTCTCTGAGTTGGGTCCTGGTCACTTGTGACTGAGGATCACACCCGGGATGATCAGACTTGCACAGAAACACGAGGATCTTCTGCACTTTCTCCCCACAAATCTCCCCTCTGGTAGCCCACAGGCTGTTTTCCCTGGCCTCCTCCTCACATGGGGCGGGATGGGAACCCTTGCTCCCAGGCCTAGTGACTGGGACTTATATCTCCACGGCTCAGGTCCTGCCCTCACTGTCCCTTAATGTCTTGGCTCTCCCTGTCAGTCCCACTCACCAGGCTGGAGTTTTGTCCTTGACTGAGTTTTCCTGGGACTAGTCCTAGCAGTCACATCTGGAAACACCGTCTCAGTTGACCATTAGTTGAGATGCCCTGAGCCGGGAGGCTCAGGACTCAAACTCTAGCAGAGCAGACCCACCCCGGGGAATGTGGCCCGTGGGCCAAATGACGCTAGAATGGAAAAGGACCCGAGCTGGCTTATTCTCCCTGGGAGATCCTGAAGTGCCAGCCTGTCTGTTCCTGTCACCTAGGGCCCGAGGATGCCCTAGAGTTCCTGTGCTGTCTCAAACTGGTTCTTCAGACATTCCTCCATCTTGTAAATTATCAGTAGAATCCTTCAATTTCCCTTTTGCCTAAGTCAGCCAGGGCTGGTCTTAATCTAACTACTCAGACTGACCCACCTCTGTCCACTGTCTGTCTCACCTTAGAGGGACCTCTAGCTCTGGGCCCCAGACACCTCCACCTGCCCCTCCCCCAAACTTTAACGCTTTGGTGCCTGGCAGCATCCCAAGTTGTGACCGCAATGGCAAGAGTCCCAGGCTTAGCAAAATCAACTCTATTTTAATCCATTTTGTTCCCCCTGTCCCAGGAGCCACCTGCTTCTACCTTTCTAGAAGTATAGGAGTATTGTAGAAATACAAAACGACAGCTAAGCTCCCCTGAAGACATCCTGAATTTGTCCAGCTAACTTGTAGTCTGTTAAGCTACAGGTTTTCCCATAAATGTACCAAAGGAAAGCTTTCTCTTTGATGTTGAAATTGCATGTTTCCTTTGCCAGATACCGAGCAAGGAAAAAAAAAATGAGTATTTCAGATGCACATTATTATGGGATTTGGTATTATTTCACACTTTTATCTAGTTCATCTGGCATTTTGGAAAGTTTAGTTGTGAAAAGAAATCCACTTTTGGGATTGGAAAATAACGAAATAACTCTTTTTCTCCATGGTAAAGTGGCTGGCTCAGAGATTGTGCCACGTTTTCAGGTGTTTCAAATCAGGAAAATAAGACACATGTTTTATTATAAGTGTGTCTAATACTTGATTATTTGTACCTCATATGAAAAGATTAGGTTTCGAAGAGAAAGATTAATAACTTTCTTTCGCAGAGACAGGCATGCGTTTGGACCTGCATGCTGATTTAAGTTTATTACCAACGGCGCACTGACAAGGGTATCTTGCATTCACCAGCACTGGATGCACCCCAGGTGATGACCGTTTAATTAAATGTCATTATGAAAGTACCTTCTATCTGAGCACTGAGCAAAGCTTAAGAAATGAAGATATAAATTTCTGATTTCTGGAGGCATTTGTGTTTTTTTTGCCTGTCATTCATCGGGTGAAACTCCAACCCTGTTGGTCCACTTCTAAGTGTCAGGCAGTGTCTCTGCTCCTTCCCCTCTGCTGGCTCAGAGCCGATAGTGTTCAGCAGCGGGAGGAGCAGGGACTTTGCAGATTGCCCTGTGTCCACCCTGATTCCTCTGCCACCAAGCTGGGCTGCTTTGAGCATGTTATTGAACCTCTCTGAATTCGCAATGCCTTTATCTGTAAATGGAGTCAGCCCACACCTTTGTCATAACGCTGCGGACATGATAAAGTAGGCCAGGTTTCTGAGATGCAGGAGGCCATCCACAGTGGTTCCTTCTCTCTCCCTCCGGGGACAGTGCTCGGTGTCTGCAGGCCTGGCTGGTCACTGGGAACTCAGCCCGTAGCCACCCTCCTCCCAGGCAAGAGTCTGGTGGGGAGCACTGTCCCCTGCAGAGAGCCTGGTCCCCTGGAGCCTTCAGCCACCAATTCTCCTTTATGATACTTCCTCCCACTTGCTCAGACAGCAAACAAGTTTAATTTAATGGTATCTGCTCCTGACAACCAGCTTCTGCAACCGGAAAGGAAAAGCAATTCCTATGCCCCCTCCCACCTGCAGTTCCAGAGCCGATCGCCTACCTGATGGTTTGATGCTGCAGGGAATCAGGGTCCGTGGCGTTCACGGTCAACAGCACGCTGCCCACGGAGATGTTCTCCTGCCTGGTCACCATCATGGGGTCTGGATAGAAGACTGGACCCTCGTTGACATCCAGGACAGTGATGTGGACGGTTGCCGTGGAGCTGGGCCCATAGGAGACATCGGGTACCAGTGGGTCCTCGTTTTCCACTTTGATCAGCAGGGTGTGGAAGGCAGAAATCTCATAGTCCAGAGGCTGCAAAGCAGACAGAGCAGTTTAGGATGCGCACGTGCCAGCAAGGCAGACGGTTTTGCACAAAGTTCCTCTGACATTCCTCCACGAGCAATGTGGAATGGACTAAGCCTTATGGAATCTGGGGTCCTCTTTAAGAAAAAGAACATGAAACATGCAAATGAAAAATTAGGTATGGATGTTTCTCACTTTTTTTTTTTTTGGATTGAGAAACAAGTGACAACGCATGACTTGGACCTTAGTGATCCGGGTTCCTCCCTCCGAGACCTCTTTAGACAACTCACTGGCCACACTGACAATGAAAGTCTCCCCGCCTGTAACCTGTAGCTCCACACCCCCCGGTGCTCATGGGGGCTGGGAAATAGAGGCCTTGAGCCCAGGCTTCGCTATTTTCATGGTAAGATAATCCTGCCTCTGTTAAAACGGGAGATCAAATAGGACAGGCAACACAAGGTTACGTTTTCAATGTCTCATTCACTCGCCGTGAAGTCTAAAGGGCTTTACGTCACTTTACAGTGTAATGTCTCCTGGCTCAGGTGTGAGGTAGGGAAAGTCTCATGTAGCTGAGAGTCTAGGAACATGGGGTTAAGCTGCTGGGCCCCTCCCCATCTGAGGGCATTTGAAAGTGTATGGGGGCATTTTCAATAGTCACCAAGACTTGGGGGCTCTACAGCCATTTACTGGGCAGGGGACAGCAATGCCAGACACTGCTTGGGGCAGTCCCACACAGTAGCAGATTGTCCTGCCCCAGTGCCAATGGACAGCCCCAATGAGGGCCACTCTAGATGATTCTGCAAAGGGGGCTGACTACCCACCTCCCCCAGCCACTGTGTGGACTAAATCAGAGATGCCAAGGAAACCCCATTGCAAACATTATTAACACGGTGGGTCCTGCCCATCGAGTGTCACTCTTCTCAAGCCATGAGAGCCACAGGACGCAGTGGGAGTGACGTTTCCCAGAGCAGGGCTCCTGTCATGGGGGTGCACAGGAAGACATTTCAGTGGGATGAAGGCAGACTTCTGATTTCTTATTCTTTTTATTTCCATAGTTACTAATTTTCCTAATGTTTACTAGTAAAAACAAGTAGCTAACTCATCCGATCCACGACATTATGAATATTCCTGCGAGAAGGGCAAGATGAAATGAGTCAAGGGATTTGATTTACACTCAGTTAAAAGTAAGCAAACAACAGCTGTACAGGTTGCAACAGGTACAGAAAGATAGGAGCAGAGGTGAGGATGGCTGAGACTGGGGAAGGAGCTATGCAGGCGCAGAGTTGGAAACGGAATCCAGCAGGTTGAGTCAGTGACTTGAGGCAAATTACCTTTCACAATAATCACAGCTGACTCGGACACAGTGCTAAGCACTCCACACGTGGGGAGGTACATGCGTCTCATTTTACAGATGACATTCCAAAGAGCTGCCTTGGCCCTTCCACCATGTTAGGATAGAGTGAGAAGATGGACATCTGTGAAAAAGCAAGCCCTCACCAGACAGTGAATCTGCCGGCACCTTGATCTTGGACTTCCCAACCTCCAGAACTGTAAGCAACGAATGTCTATTGTCTATAAGCCACCCGGGCTACAGTACTCTGTATGTTGATAACACGTCGTAATGGATTACGACAACAACCCTAAGAGGTATGTTATACTATCATTCTCATTTTACAGATGAGAAAACTGAGGCACAGAAAACATAGTTTGGGATCTTGGCCAAGGGCACATAGGGAGTAGGCAGCAATCTTCCCACTCTGCCCACTGCTACTATTACTAGAAATACTAGGGCTCCCTGCTTTGAGGCAAAAGGCTTCACACACTAGAAAAGGACCTTCCAATGAAGGTCCTGGTCTTGGGCAGAAACTCTCCCCAGAACCTCCCAGATGGAGTGGGACTGTGAGATGCCTTCCTCCAGGACACCAGAACCGCCTGGATCACCCCTTCTGTGCCACCATCCCCCACCTGACATATTTGGATCAGCACAAGCTTCACATTTATGGTCACATTTCTACCTTGTTTCACTCATAGCCAGAGGGAGGGTCAGCATGTCAGCTAGCAAGGCTCACAGAGGGTTTCCCACCAAGAATTATTTTGTGTGTGTTTTGCAGAGAATAACTGAGAGTCTGGTAAGAAAGATTAAGAAGAAATGTAATAGTCCACACTCTGAGCACAGATCATAAAAAAAAAACTTCACATAGCCCATTTTGGTAGATCTTTTGATAATTGATTAGCAGATATATGAAGAATTTCATTTAAAACTTAAGTTTGGTTTTCTTAAAGTTTCACATAAGTTGGAGATTTTTGGAACCTGTAAAACAGGTTCACTTGAAGGCTGCTGGTTTATGCTGCGGAGGACACAAGTGCACCCTTAAGCCCTGAGCCTTCTCCTTTGTGAATTCTCAAGGGAAGAGAATAGGAGAATTTTTCCATGACCTGCTAAACTCAGTGACTCCGTGACCCCCCGCATGGAGCCCTCAGCCCCTGCACGAGGAGAAGGGAGCAGGGGGAAGCGCCCTTACCTTGACAACGGAAAGCATCCCCTCGTTGGTCTGAGGGTTGGTGTGGATCTCGAAGCTCTGCCCCGGGTTTCCGTTGATGATGGTGTAGGCAGCCCTCCATGCACCCGTGGTGGGGTCGTCCTTGTCTTCGACTGTCAAATTGACAATAACTCCCACCGCTCCTTCCTCTACTGTGGCTTGAAACTGCAAACAAAGCAGATGGGAACTGTCACTCTTTTGAAAAACCATAGCAAAGACCATTTACTACAGGCATTGTATTGGAGACCTTACACACATCATCTTACTTAATAACGAGTAACAACATAGGAGGATTATGGCTTGGAAGAGGCTTCACTCCACCTCTCAGCTTTCCTTGAACTTAGATGGGTCTGAGAGACCGGTTTCTCTCCTACAGAACGTGGGCAGGAATGATGTTTGCTGGCTGGGCTGTGTGGGGGTGGGAGGGCTAGGAGAACTGTGCCTCCTCTCTGTCCTCCTTCACCCGTTGTCTACCAGAATGCGGAGTGCCACAAGGCTGGAGGGGCGCGGGGGTCACAAGGCAGGAGGAGCCTGGGTGCCTGAGTCACTACGTGCAGGGGAGCAGCCTGGTGGCTGAGAACACCTGTCCTGAACTACAATTGAGTGGGCAACAAACTTCAATTGCATTCAAGCCATTTCGGTTTGCATTAGTTCTTGCAGCCTCGCCCCCCTAAACAGCGAGATGAACAGATGAGCGGGCCGCTAAGACTCGTGGTGGGGGGACTGGGATCTGAAGCGAGTGTTTGACCCCAGAGCCTCTGCGAGGACCCGGCTGTCTTCCCTAATGGAGAAAACCAACCCTATCCTTCCCATGCCTTGTCCTAATATGACCTTAAAAATCACTTTCTGAGGAATCACATAAATCAATTGTTTGGAGCCTTGTTGTACCTGTGTTTTTATTATAATACATCTCAGATACTTGTTGAAAGTAGGTGTGGTGAAAATAAATCAATAAATGAAAAATCATTTTCCCCATAGATAGAGAATTTCATGAATTATCATTAGCACATTCCTTTGAGCTGGAAGCATAAAGTATTGTTTTGGTGCTCATCTCTGACACACCACAGGTGAACAGTAATCTGTTTGCAAATATTTGATAAACAAGTAATACCAATAAGCTGACAAGAAGAAGAAATATCTTGGAATTTCAATTAGTAGGAAAGTGAATCTAGAGACAGTCAGGTGATGTCAAAAAGCCCTTGTGTTCAAAGAGAAGTAATTTGAGAAATGAGGTTTCAAAAGCAGTGGCTGATTAATTGACTTGCAAATCATTAATCATAAACCTTAATCCTGATGCCTCGCAGGGGATGGGGTGGGGACAGGAGCTAATTTGTCTCCTGCACCTCAGCAGGCTCAGGCGAGTTGTTTGTCTTTCATAAAAGGGGTGCTGGAAAAGTCTTAGAAGACACTTGGAGGATGGAAAATAGCTGGAATGAGGAGGGATATTGAGGATGCTGTCACATGGAAACAGCTCCAAGGGGCAATTTAAATAAGGTCTACTGCTCCTATATTTGATCTTTCTCTCTTTTCACAAAAATCATAGAATTTTCAAGCTGGAAAACTAGACCAGTGCTTCTCAGGCTTGTCTGCACATTAGAATCTCCTAGGGGGCTTTGGAAAAAAAAAACAAAAAACAAAAAAAACCCCTGAGTCTTATTCTGCTGCCGACAAGGCCTAGGATTCAATGTTTTCTTAACCTGCCTGGATAATTCTGATATGCAGTCTGGAGTGAGAATCAGATGGACTGAAAGTCTAAGGACAGCATGCGGGTGTCAGCAAGGGTGAGGTGGCCCGGGGTCCAGGGGCCTGCAGTACATATGGGTTCAACAGAAAGGAGTGATGTGACCAGCTGTCTGCTGCACGTCCAGGAGGGGACCATGGCGACACATGTGGTATCTAATCCCTGCAGATTACAGAAGAAGACGACTGCACAGAGAACAAAGGAAGAAAGGGTCTTGTCCAAAGTCTAGTGACCAAAGATCAGACTCAAGATCACTGGATCCCAGTGATCTCTGCTCCCAACCAGTTCTACCATTTGTGCCCACCTCAGACCCCCTTTGATTAGGCCAATCCTTTGCCCCTGCTGTGGTCTAGAGCCAGAGGGCTGGTTCTCTGTCCCTGCTGATCACAGCAGACATCAGCTCATAACCTGACCTTGTGGCTCTTCTGACACCTGTACCTTAGGAAACCTGGTAGTCAATTTCATGGGCGTGGAGTGTGCTAAGACTAGAGGATGCCGGGAGCCACCCGTCAGGTGGAAATGCCATTACATCCAGTACATAAGTGAGAAGATGTTTTGTCAAAGCAGACAAGCGCCACATTGACAAGAAGAAAACACTATAATAAATCAAGATTAGAGGAAGCTGGAGGCGCTACGTGCATCTGCCTTGTTCATAACTTTATCTCCAGCCCCTTGGGTGCTGCTAGGTGCATAGAAGGGAATCAGTAGAAATTTGTTGAATGAAAGAATGGTATTAAATATAGGAAGTGGGATCTGACAGCAGAGAGGGAAGCTGGAAGTGAATGCGAAAGGATAAAGCTGTACAGGAGCAAGACTATGAGGGACTGACGTGTTGACTGGTGCCCAATTCCACCACTTGCCTGAGTGCACAGGAGGGCAGGGATGGACTGATCTCCCTTGTGCTCCAGCAGAGCTACATTGTGACATTTGTTGACACTAGGCATTTTTGCCTTTATTGGCCCCTCCCACCACAATAGATTTTTATAGTCTTTAAAAATTTAATTTTTTTTTGATGTGAGGAAAAGAATTTAAAATTTCTCTTACCATAAAAGTTCTTTTTTTCCCCTTCTGATTTTAGGGTCTTAACACTGTGCCAATGATGCCTGATGGATAAGTCAGCCCTGATCCTCAGTATATAGCACTATGCCCAACACGTGGCCAGATCTAAAGATCTGGTGGATGGATGGATGAATTAATAAAATTAACATTTAAGCTATGTCTAAGTGAGACAAGCCTATGCAGCTTCTCCTATGACACTGAAATTTTCATACCTAAAGAACCTACCAAAGGGGCTGGCATAGAATGCCTTTTTAGTGTGTGACCAATGAACCCAAGTAGAATGGGAAGGTGGTGATGTTCTAGGAATTCTCAAAAGTCTGTATTGTGGCCTAATGTGTCCTTAGATGTAGTAGTGGGTCCACAGCCACATTTACCTGCTATCCATCTATCCATCCATCTACCTATCCATCCATCCATACATACATCCATTTATCCATCCATCCAATGATCCATCCATCCATCAAGGATACACTAGTAAACAAAACAGACATGGTATGTTTTCTCATGGAAATTCCAGGCTAGAAGGAGAGGCAGATATAAGATAAATGTATAATTATAAAAATGTGTTAGCTGCTAGGACAGAAATCACACAGTTCTCGGGAAGTCTATAGCAGTGCGTGTGTGTGTTGGGGGGTAGCTACCTGACTCAGTCCAGGGAAGATCATCAGGGAGAAATGCTTTGAGGACTGACAAAAGAGGAGGCCCTGGCGAGGTGGAGAAGTAAAGGGCACTCCTGGCACCTGAAGAGCAGTAACAAAGGCCAGGTGGCACAGGGAGGCCCAGGTGCAGGTGAGGAACAAAAGGAAGCTGGGTGTGGCTGGAACGCAGGCGGGGCCAGGAGAACGGTTTGATATTGGACTCCAGAGGTGGACAGAGTCAGACTGTGCAGGGCCTTGCGGGCCATGGAAAGGCATTTGGAATTTATTTTGAAAGCAAAATGGAGTTTAATCAAGGAACTGGATTATGTTTAAATCTACTCCTGAGAGAATTCAGAAAAAAAAATCTTTAAATATAGAAAACATTCAACACAATTATTACAGTAATTGTTAAGACCATTATCTGATTCCTGCATAAACTATAAAGCTGGTTTCTTTGAGCATCCATTTAGAAACTCATTATTGCTTAATTAAATACTCATTTTATTAATTCTATTCAATGTTTTAACCCCATTATGTAATTCAAGAATGGAAAATTAAATAGATTAAAATGAAATTGTACCATTTTACATTTCTATAGCAATGCTCACTTTGTGATTTAAAAACAACAGACAGACATTAATTTACCACACCAGAGCAGGAGGAATTATTGATTGTAACATTATGTCCTTTAGTTGAAAAAAAATAGATAAAGTTACTTTCCTGTTAAACTGTGTGCCATCAAACACCAGCTGTAAAATGTACTTTTACACAACCATGGGGCATTGGCTTGTCGGGATGACGTCAGCTCGTCACCTCTCTCCTGCAAATTCAGAACTGAGTTATTTCATTGTCCTTCCTCTGACAAGGTGGGTGAGGTGCATGGTGGCATTTAGGACGAGGCTGACTGGACTAGCCACAAAGGTCGTCATCCAGGAAAAGAGGAACTTGAATTTTACTGTACACCGAGAATGCACGTCCTTGCTCACAGAGCAAAGAGTTGGTCTTCAGGTTACCCCGGGAGATGGAAACATGATCGGCAGGTTGGAAAGCCACAGGCGGGGAAGAAGTGACAGTGGATGATTCCAAGGGACTGACGTATGCCAGCTTACGTGCCTGACCTGACTAGTTGTCCAGGTTCCTGAGCTGCCAAACCTGAAGTTTTACAGAGAACCGATGCTGAACTCAAAAAGCTGCGATGTAGTCATCTGGGCCTTGGTTTTGGAAAATTAAAAGATAAGGTCTCAGAAAGATGTATTAACTTAATTTTTATTTGTGAGGATAAAAAGGTAGGGGACAGACCATCAGGAATTTAACTTGGAAACTCTTTTTTGAGTCTGCGTTTTACATAAAGGACACAGTGTATTAGGAGGATACAACCTCTTGCTGGTAGTCTAATGGGTAGAGACGCTGATTGATATAAATAAGATAATGCATTTAAGAAGCTTGGCAACTTGCCTGGCACGTACATAGTGAGGGATCAATATTTGTTAGCAATGATAATGATGATGGATTTCACTCTGTATTATATGAAATTCGTACTAATAAATTGGAGAATATGGTTCAAACTCTTGGGACTCTTTCTATTCTTATCACAGTCTGCCTTATAATATAGTTATTTGCACATGTACCTTATTTCCCTTGAGTTGTGTGAGAGAAGTTCTTTTCAGTTCTGTATACCTGACAGTCACTCACCTGTTTTTTCTTTTCTTTCTCTAACAACAGACCCAAGGCAAATGAGCACGACCTACAGCACCCACATTTAGAAAGGGTAACTGTATTAGATATTTGGTTTCCTTCTATTTATGATTAGGATTCAGCTCAGGACGGAAAGATACAAGGATTCATTTTAATAAATTTATTCATTAAACGTCTACTGCATGCCGGGCACTCTACCAGGCAAAAGAAACACAGCAGTAAGTGCGCGGGATAGGATTACCCCTTCATACCCACTTTCTTTACGTTTTGCATACCTATGGCCCATTCAGACAACTTGTTTTCTACCATTTCTAAAGCCATTTCCTCCACTGTCAGACATCCAGTTAATGGTCAGTTCAATACATGGTGCTGGGTCAACCGGATATCCACGCAGAGAAAACTATGATTCTTCACCCTTAACTCCCACCTTACACAAAATGTGAAAGGCAAAACGATAAAGCTTTGAGAAGAAAACGTAAGAGAACATTTTCACTCAGCTTATATGTAATGTGTATGTGCATCTTATATATAATATCATTAATGTATGTAATACGACATAAAATAGTTTATACACAAAATAATATCAAGATAGAAAGTATAATTACATACATAAAGTACACATAATACATATAATATCTACATAAAAAATTTAAAAGTATACAGTAAAGAGTTCTAAGTAAAGTTCATTCGGTATCTTAAAAAAGCTCCTATGTCTCAGAAGTGATTGACAGCAGAGCCACACAAGGGACTCTGAGGCTGCTTGACTAAGAACCATGGTCTGTCCTTTGGCCATCCCTCAAGATGACTGGAACCCACTAAGTCCTTCCCTAGCTATGTCCCAGTGAGACAGGCATAGCCAGGCCCCGAAGTGACTGTAAGAGCATGATGGTAGAACATTCCGGAACCCACCAGATCATCATAGCCTCAGACATTGGGGAGCATCTTTTTCTTTTCTATCTGGATAAAATTCTATAAATGTTTTGTTCTCTTTGAAGACAAGGAGTGGTGTCACAGGTTTGACTTTCAACACCCATGGGAGACTCTTACACAGTGAAGGAATTAATCAGATGTTAGAGGTCAGAATTCCAGCAACCATCAGCAGAAAGACCTTGGCACAGAGGCGTTTCTGCTATCCTCTCCAGTGGAGACAGCCTGGGGCATGGCCCTCCCGATACTCAGCTCCTAGACAGCTCCTGGGTCACGTATCTGAATCCTCAAAATGCCCAGTGCCACACCTTTCCTAAAGTAAGAGCACTTTATGAATTCAATTTGGGACCATTTTTGTCCACAGAACAAAAACCCAAGGTGGGGGGAGATGTACATGTGTTTGAGGGTCTCCCAGTGAGAAGAGTGACCAGGTCTTCTCTACTCCCACTGAGCAAAAAGGAAAGGGAGCTGAATTGTAGTTCAAATGGCAGAGATGATAGAATTTCTAAATGGTGAGGGAGAGTTTTCCTTTTCTGGAGATCTTAAAGGTTTTGAGTAGATATATTTCAGGGTGCCTGCATAATCCATAAAACATTTCTGGAGAACTAAATCTACTCCCAGTCTCTGCTGAAGAGAGTGCTACTAGAAGGCCATTCTGTACCATATGATGCCAACTTCCTTGGCCATAGTTGATTGCACCTAAAGGTGACCACCTGATTCAGGAGACCAATGCATTGACTGATTCGTGAACAATTAGATTATTTCTTCTAAAAATTTGAACTCAGAGAAATAAAGGCTTCTGAGCGGTTGAGTATGGGGTGGCCATTTTTTTGTCATTTGAGCACTGATGAATTATCAGAGAAATCCAGTGTGAATAGAACAGCAAAAGAATGGAGAAATTGAGAGGAAAATCCAGAAAAGAGATTTTTGTGGCACTCAGAGACAAAATACAGATTTTGTCCTCGGTCTCTGATTGGTTTCCCAGTTGTGCTCTCAATACCGTGATTGAAGGTTCCCTATGGGAACCTTCTTGTCCGTGGGGAGCTCTGTACCTGTCGACAACCTCATCTTCACTCCTGCCACCTTGAAAGGGTTTCTACTCCTTGCAACGATGGGGCCCTGGTGAAAACAACCCTGTAGACGTCTGCCATTCTCATCAGCAAAGTGTGGTCCTTTTGATGATAATTTGGGTTCCATAGATGCTTTCTCAAATATTTGTTCCTCTTTCTCTTTTACATCTTGTTACAGAAAATTTAAAACATTTATAAAAGTGTACAGAATGGAACAATAAACCCCATGTGCCTGTCATCAGACTGCAGAGATCTTCAACTCCCGCCCATATAGAGTTTCATCTCCACAGCCACCCCTCCTGGTTCCTTTGTTGTTTGGAACAAATCCCAGACATGTCATCGTGTCTGGAAACATTTCAGTCTAAAAGATAAAGATTCTTTTTAAGAAAACATAATCAAAGTCCTTCCTTGATCCAACTAACATTAATTTCTTCTACTGACAATGACTCTGTTTTTCTTTTGTGCCAGATGCTTTGCTAAAAGTATTTGCATGGCATCTCTATTATGCAAAGAGAGTGTACCTACCAGCTATGGTAACGGGGAGTTGTAGAAAGGTCTATCAAACATCTCCATGCGTTTACTAGAGTTTTCTCACTCGAAAGTTTCAACCCGCCCACTGTTACTAAAAAGGTAAGGAAACGCAAAATCCGAATGTGGAAACAGTTCAACGATAATGAGGAGTAGCAATTCAACAATAAAGAAACATGCCCTGACCAAGGAGTGCTCTTCAAGACTCACTGACATCCTAGGCTATGTGGTTCTTGATCCTGAAGGACCGGTACTAACATCTCCCTAGTTGGTGTGACCCACCCACCCGTGGTAGCTCTGGGCTAGAAGGAAAACCGTGTTCCTGGAGGGCTGCTGTCTGTGGGTCCCATTCCACCAAGAGGAAAGACCAAGCCTCCCTCAACCCTCTGGCTCTACGGGTGCAGGGGAACGAGCCAATGGACAAGACAAGGAGACAGTATTCATGGAGTGCTCTGGCAGGAACTGTCCCCCCTTCCTCTCAGCGCACACTTCTGTGTCCGTTCATTTCCGATGAGGCATTTCCACGTGTTGGCTGCAGACACATAGGAGGTGCCGAGTACACGACTTTTGAGGAAGATGCCCTGCTGGCTGGGCTGGGCTCCCTGGGGCCGACAGTCTACCTTCAGTGACTGTGCTCTTCCTTTACATAACCCTACCCACTGAAACTCCTCAACTCTGCCACACACAGACACACACATGTGCAAAACCAAGAAACAAAAACAAAACAGAAAAAGAGAATTTTCAGGGAGAAGAGGCTCACATAACAAAGCATGTCTTTTTTCCTGCAAGACCCAATGACAACACATAGCCACCAAAGACCGACAGAAAAATAAGGCAGTGGGGCAGTGGTGCTCAAACTATGTTCCCAAGGACTGAGGATGTCTGAGATGGTCCAGGAGTCCTCTGCCAAGACATCAAGTATTTCCCCTCAAATCATAAGAACTTAAACCACCTGAGGAATCTGTTATGTTTTATCTGTTTTGTATATTAGAGTTCCTGCCTAAGATTTTAGTTAAGAAAAAAAAGTTTTTCTTCTAGAGAGAAGTTTGAAAATCCCTGCCTTAGGGGAATGATGATATAAATATTACATTAGATAGTGAGAAAAAAAATAAAAACCAAGAAGCAAATATGCCTGCATTCCTTTTTCTCTAAATTCCAGGCTTAGACATTTTATTTCATGTGACATTAGTGTCTCTCCTTTAGTTGGGTTTCTTTCTTTTAAAAAAATGAAAGAAAAAGTAAAACAAATTTGTTCATCTGACAAGATAATTGAAAATAGTTTAATTTTGGGAAGCAAAGAGATTTTCTATAGAGATACTCATTTGACCACAAACATTTGAATCTGGATGAAGAATGGCTTTTTAGGAACAATAGCATGGTCTGCTCTAAAGACACTGGAGTTTGGCATATGCAATCCTGCAAATTCACAGGAGTGGGGAATTCAATAAAATGGAGCAAATTCTGGTTGGGTAAATTTCTGGCAAATTCTGTAACTTCTCTGTCCCAGGCTCTCGACACTGGACACAGCAGTGGACTAAACATAGGAGGTCCCTACTCTCATAAGTTTTGTTCCTATGTGGGAGCAAGACAATACACAAATGCATAAATAATACAACGCTTGTTGTTGAGTACTTTGAAGAAAAATAAAGCAGGGCAAGAGAATTCTTAAGTGATTCCTTCCTTTCTAAACCTCCTTCCAACAAATTAATTCTTTATCCACCTCTGGGTCCCATCTCCCATCAACTCCTCAACATCTAAGTGCCAGGAGAGGCTGGTGATATTAAAAATAAGCTACAATTCCTGATTCTAGGAGTTAGGTCTGAAGCTTCTATAGATTAAGCACTGCTTTCTCATCTCTTGAGAGTTCTTTCCCTAGAATTAAGATTTTGCCCAATCTGGTTTGATTTCTGAGCTAAGGAGGAAAACAATGCATTCCAAGCTTAATTAGCTCATGATTTTTCAAAACTTCAGAAAATCTAAGTTCATCCTAGAGAGGTGGCCCTTTGGGTAACGTCACCTGTAGTCTGCAGACATGACGCTGTGCATATTTTTGGTAACAGCTGTATTGAGATATAATTCACATACCGTAACATTCACCCATTGAAAGTGTGTAGCTGAATGGATTTTAGCACATTCACAGAGTTGGGCAACCATCCACCATGATCAATTTTAGAACATTTTATCACCTCAGAAAGAACCCCCGTCCCCCTTGGCAGCCACTCCCCACTCCTTAGCCCCGTCCAGCCCCTGGCAACCACTTTTCTACTTTCTGTCTCTAAGGATTTGCCTCTTCTGGGCATTTCATCTAAATGGAATCATACAATGTGCGGCCCTTTGTGTCTGGCTTCTTTCGAAGAGCATCTGTTTTCACGATTCACTCACAGTGTGGCATGGATCAGTACTTCTTCCCTTTGTGTGGCCAGAAAATATTCCATGATACGGGCAGACCACGTTTTGTTTATTCACTCCACAGCTGATGGACATTTGGTTTGTTTCCACTTTTTGGCTACTGTGAATAATGCTGCCGGGAGTATTCACATGCAAGTTTTGCGAGGGGTTGTGCTTTCATTCTCTTGGGTTTATACCCAGGAGTGGAATCGCTAGGTCACGGGGTGACTCTGTTTCAGGTGCTGGGGGTTCGAGTCTTCCGTCCACACAGATGTGGTCCCTGCGCTGTCCCTTTGGAACACCCGAGGCCAGACTGTTGCCTCTGGCTTCCCAGCGAGGAGAGAGAGGCAAGGCTTGAGAATGAGGCCACCCTTTTCTAATGACATGAGGGGCTGGGAAGGAGAGTGCTATGAGAGCCTTATCTCTTTCAAAACCTTTGACTGCACCACAGGGAGGAGGAGCCGCCTTCTCCCAATTTCCGTGGGGCGTTGCTCAGGCTAACGCAGACACTAGACAGACCCCCTTGGAATCCACAGAGCATGCGCACCCTGCCTGCGTGCCGCTTCCGGCCCCTTTTAACTAGAGCAAGCACATCTTTAATCTCCTGCGCTGCCGGGAAACCGACACACTTGGTTAGGCTCTTGATGCTAACGCCCAAGTACAAATAAGGGTAGAGAAACCTTCTGCTTTCATTACAAGGGATTTGTACAAATTCATACATGGAATTGACTTACAGCTTCTAATTTATATTTAAATCCCAAATGTCTTAGTCAGAAGAAACTACTCTAAATCCATTCTCTGTGTTTGCACCATTGATTCGGGTTTCAAATAGACCCCATGGGTCCTACTGTAATTCCCATCAGCACAGCCGCGTGTTTCTTCCAGAGGTGGCTTATGGAGTTTCTGCGTCCCACCGGGAGAAGAGACGGATGGGAAACATTCCCTTGGGCATGAGGCTCCATGAGACTGGGGAGAGGGGGTGGATTAGGAAAATCATTCTTGGTCCCTCTGGGCTCTGACCCCAGGGTGGGTGGAGTAACACAATGGAAATCTGTGTGGGGAGATGGGTGCTTTAATGGCACTCTGTGACTTTGAAAAAGACCAATGAGGAAAGTGACTCATTTTAATGCCACATGAGCTGTATCAACATTGGCTGTGTGATCTTTGGTGAGTCACTTAACCTCTCTGTGTCTTAATTTTCTCATCTGCAAAATGAGAAAAATAATAGTACCATTATAGGATTATGATGATGATTAAATGGAAATTTTTATAAAATGCTTAGATGAATGCCAAGCACATAATAAACAATATAATGCACATTGTTAAAATGAACATGGATACAATGAATAAAGAAATGAAGTTTGTTATAGTGAACATCATTATAAGGAACATGAACAAAGAAATAAACTTTATTCTTTAGAGTCTTTTTGTTATAGTAGCCTAGTCTCTCACTAAATAATATTCCTGCCAATAGAAAGTTCCCTTGTCATCTAAGCTACTTAGAGCCGAGTGTCACATATAACCAGAAGTGTCCTGACTTTTTATTTCCTAATTGCATTCTTAATCTAACTTAGGGTTTTGCAGCCTCACCATTATTGACATTCTGGGCTGGATAATTGCTTGTTGGGTGGGGGCTGCCCTGTGCGTAGTGAGATGTTAGCAGCATCCCTGTCTCCTACCTGCTGGATGCCAGTAGAGTCACCCAAGTTGTAACAATCAAAACTGTCTCCAGACATTGTGTGTGTGTGTGTAAAGTCCTCCCCAGTTGGGAATCACTAATCTGGCTACACTATGCATGGCAGGGCTCCCTACATGTCATTTGTCTGGGAACAGAAGACTATAAGCCCCCAGGACAAGATTTACCAGCAGGTTGATCCTAGACTCAAACCTCACAGGAAAACACTGAAATAGCATAATAACATTTTCTGGGGTAATTGCATCAGACATTGCCAGGAAAACATTCAAGGGTAAAACTAAAGGCTATAATTATTATGAAAATTATTGATGTAGTTTTCATTACTCTACAATTTCAGAATTAGCAAGTGATAATCCCTTTTATAAAAGAAGAAAGGTAGTTTGTCTGGCTTTCTGTTCTCCCTGACACTTCAGTAAATGCATTTCACACCTGTGGGTGCCGAGGTGACTCAGGTACAACTAACAGATCCTGGTGGTGCAGCTGGCGCAGTTCCACCGTTCTCCCAAGGAGCAGGGGCTCAAAAGGAGGCAGCTCTGTCACCCTTGAGGCTGTCTCAATGGCCCCAGAAAATTAGAACAGGGCATTTTCCATTTGATCCAATTGGAGCTGTGTGAAGACTGCAGCTTATTTGGCAATAAGGAGTTGCTATCTGCAGTCCCTTTCCCATCTCACCGTACCCTCCCTGCTCAAAGCGTGGTCCTTGGACCAGCAGCATCAGTGTCTCCCATGAGCTGGTGGAAACGTTGACTCTGGGCCCCGCTCTAACCCTCTGGAATCAGACCCCAGGTGGCTGGGTGTCCCATCAAGGTTGAGAATCCACTCTAGACCCTCTCCCTACTCCCAGCAGCTGACTTTGCTGCTCGACCCTCAGGGAAAGAGAGTCCAGCAACGCAGGCGCCCTCTGCGCTCCGCAACCCCAACCTGAAACTGCAGACCCCTTCTCCTGTTCTTGTCTCCTTCCCCTGGCTACCGGGGGCTGTCTCCCCTTCTGCGCAAAGTGAACCCCAGCCCAGGGGCCCACCCGCTCTCTAACCCCTTCCTTCCTGCTTCCCATCCATCCACTTATCCCTCCCCTCAAGTCTATGAACATGTTCAAGACTCTCCACTTAAAAAACAACAACACACACACAACAAAGAAAAAGCAACCCTCAACCCTCCCACCCACGCGTTCCCTTCCCGAGAGGAGCCCTGCATTTCCTCACCTCCCATTGTGTGATTAAAGAGTATTAAGTATATTGAAAGATGCTATGAGGCTGGGGAGCACCAAAATAAGCATTGTAAATTTATTTGCAATCAAGGAACGATGTAATTGGTCATTGTTGAGATGTAATTACAGTGGAAAACACACTGCTCAAAAATCCTTATCGGATCTGATTGAACAGGTGCTGGGGTGCCTTTTATGAAGCCCACACAGAGCAGGGAGGCGCAGTCCAGCGGCTGCGCGCTCACCCGTGCTGCTGCACCTGCCGGCAGGTAAGTGGGGAAGCGGGCTGGGATTTATCATACATGTGGAAAACAGGAACACTCACAGAGTGAAGGGATTTTAAGCAAAAAGGTGAACTCTTTCAGCTTGAATTTCCCTCCTTGGTAACAAGGTGTCCTGCTTCAGTTCTAGTAGGAACTGCCAGGGAGAGTGTGTGTGTGTGTGTGTGTGTGTGTGTGCGTGCACGTATGCACCTATAGAGAGACAGAATAAAAAAGAAAGAAGCACTCAATTTCTGCATGAGAATTTTTCTTTTTCTTAAACAAGCAAATCCCTCAAAGGAGGAGCTTTGCTGCAGCGTTCCCAGCTCCCAGGGGTCTGTGGCAGTGGAAACCAAGAATGGGAGTTTCCACATCAACAGAAACCCAGAGGTCGAAACCTCCATCCCGTCTGAGTAACCACTTTGAGCAGTTGCAGGTAGAGGGACTGAGAATTCAGGGACTAAGCCTGGGACCTGGGGTGCGTGTGCAAGTGTGACAGGGACCACCCAGGAAAGATTCTGGCAAGTCCCAGGCACTGGGTGCTGCCTTTACATTGACTATTATGAAGCCTGATCTTTTTTCTACAGTTTCTAAAATCAGTGCATGAGGCAAACTTGCATTTAATCAAAATGGCCCTTAAAGATCAGAGCCTGTGTGGAAGCTTCTCCTGAGAGGCTATTCTGCCCCTGGCTTGCTCTCTGGGTCACCTTGCAGGAAAGATACACGTGTGACTCTGGGAATATACAGCCAGGTTTGTGTAAATTGGATGTTTGGACAATGAGACATCTGCGTTTTGTAACCTCACGTGGGTCCTTCCAAGGTGCAGGTTTGGGTCCCATTAACTTGTGCTTCTGTTGTCATTACAAAATCCTGAATTCAAAACGTTCCTTGGGGGAATATTTAAGGGGAGGTTCTGAAGCAGGGAACCAACAAAAATTCGTGGCTGAGGACACAGCTGGATTTCGCTTACGGGGCGGGGGGCAGGGGCTGATCTCATGGGCTCTGCTCCCAGTTGGTTACAGTCCAGGTTAAAGATACGAAGATGGCACAAGCCACATGCAAGTACAGCAATCTCTAGGGGTGGAGCAACATCTTCCCGGGGGGCTCCCACCTAGAGGAGGGGTTGGGTAGCAATTACGGGGGTGGGTAGCTGTGCAGTGAACAAGTGGGTCAGAATCACAGGACTCAACTTGAATCGACTATGAAGGAGCTTTGGAAACTCTGGGATGCTGCTGACCTGCTCGACATCACCATTAATGTCAGAAAACTAAGAAGTTGCGATACTGCGTGTCTCGTTCATGCCAGTTGGAAGGAAACTTGAACTGGGAGATGGAAGAACCCATTATCCCAATGGCTTCTGCAAATTTCCTTGGACTACTACACATTACGGACGGTTTCTCTGCCTTTTGCTGCCATAAACAAAGGCCATCTCCCAAAGCAGGTAGCAAAAGCCAAAAGGGGAAAAATAAAAATAGCAGCAACAAAGACATTGGGCTAAGCTTTCTACATGAATTATATCACTTGATCTTTCCCACAGACCAAAGAAATAAGGAGTATGATTACATTTCTCCCAGTTTACAAATAAGGAAAAAGATAAAAATCTTGATATGGATTGGGATACAGTGAACATAGTATGTTCTCATTTTCGTAAATAAAAAAGTAGGACTTGATATGTACACGGGGGGGAAATAAACATAATGGTAGTCATCTTTCAGGTGAGGGGAGAGATCTGCTAACTTTTTCTATAAGATGTTTATGATGTTTTAATGTTTCTTTACAATGGAAACATTATGTTTTAATCAGAAAAAATAATTTTGGAGGGGATAAGATATTATTTAATTCAAAGTGAATTTAAAATTGTTTTTATAAAATACTTTCGGCAAAGAAGAGTAAAGCAGGAGGAATCACTCTACTCGATGTTGAGCCTTATGCTACAGCTCAGTAATCAAGACGGTGTGGTGGAAGGAGAGACATAGATCAATGGGACACAGTAGAGACCCAGAAATGGATCGACACAAATACACTCAAATGATTTTTTTTTTTTTTTTTACAAAAGGACAACAGCCATTCAACAGAAGAAGGATAGCCCCCTTCTAAAATGGTACTGGAGCAATTGCGCATCCATTGGCAAATAAATGACCTCACCCTGAACCTCACGCCTTATACAAAAATCAATTCAAAATGGATCATGAATTTCAATGTAAAACATAAACCTATAAAACTTGTAGAAGAAAACAGAGGAGAAAATCTTGAGCACGTAGACAAAGGGTTCTTTTTGTTGACAAAAAAAGCACAATCTATGGAAGAAAAGATTATACGTTGGATTTTAACAAAATTAAAAACTTTTGTGAAATATTCTATTAAGAGGATAAAAAGATAAGCTGCAGACTGGCAGAAATATTTGCAAGCCATATTTCTGACAAAGGACTTGTATATAGACTCTATACAAATAATTCTTGGATGGACCTCAAGGGCATTATACTTAGTGAAAAAAGGTAATTTCAAAGAATTACATATTGTATGATTCCATTTATGTACCATTCTTTAATTGACAAAACTAGAAGTGGAGGATAGATTAGTAGTTGCCAGGGACAAGGCCAGGGGATGAGGGGAAGGTGGGTGCAACTATTAAGGGGCAGCAAGAGGCAGCCCCTCTGTGACAGTGCAGCCATCCTGTGTCTTGATGGTGGTGGTAGTTACACAAATCTGTATGTGTATGTGTGATCAAATATATACAACTACACACACACACACGAAAGCATGCAAAGATGGGTGGAAGCTTCACCAGTTCCGGTTAATGGTACTGTGTCTGTGTGAACTTCCTGGTCTTGATATCGTACTAGTTACAGGAGATATTGCCGAGGAGGGAAATGAGAGAAGGGCTCAAGGTGCTTTATGCACCATTTTTGCAACTTCCTGTGAGTCTGTAGTCATTTAAAAATTAAAAGTTAAGAAAATTACAATGCTTTCCTTTTTAAAGCAAGAACTGATGCATTTTGGGGCCATATGGCCTATTTTACTATTAATATAAGGTGGACCAACTATGCTGCAATCTACTTTGTAGCTGGGCTCCCACACACTGTACATGCCCAGCACCCTAATTCAAATGCACCCCATTTTGAGGTGGAAATAAACAGTTTTTTATTTACAAAAATGAAGGGAAGTGCTATAGAAAGCGAGTGTGTTTCTCCACCGAAGCCGAGCCTCCTCCACCGATGGGCAGGGAGCCCAACAAGATACCATTTTCCCTCTGGGTGAATAAGATCATAACAACAAAAACAAAACAAGAAAAATGTTCACTGGAAAAATGAACCTCTATAAGAAAACACTCTGTGCAACATGAAAACAAACTCTTTCCTGATCTGGCAAATGTGCCTTTTGTGCTCACCTAGCTAACTGGGGGGTCTGCTGGAAAGTGATGGGGAGTTTCAAAAGACTAGTGTTAACACGTTCAAAATAATAACTTCAGACGTGCTCTCCAACCATGAGTTGAAACCCCCTGAACCACTGCACACATGGGACAATTCTTGGGTTTTTAGCCAATAAAATTAATATTGGTACACCCTTTATTCACCCAAGCGTGATGAAGTATCTCTTAATCAGACTCAGCAATATATGTTCAAAGGTGATAAAACATCACTGACCATGGCCAACCTTGAAGGTAACCTGGGTTACCCTCAGCTTCCTCATCTGTAAACTAGAGTGACTAGTAGAAGACATCTCAAAAAGAGATCATGAGAATTAAACAGGAGAATACACCGAAAGCTCTTACCACCCTGTCCTGCACAGAGCTGGTGGCTTTCCCTACCAACTGCCCCAATTCACAGCTGAGGACACTGAGGCCAAGAGAGTCAGAGGAACCTGCAATATCCAAGATCTGGTGACTGAGGGAGATGGACTGAAACCAAGAGTCACCTGCTATGCAAACCATCCCCGCCATGCCGTCCCATCCTGCCTGGTGAATACAAGAACTCAGAAGTGAAACTGGGATTTGGAGGTAATAAAAATCGTCCTTCCAGCCAAACCAACAGTGTGACGGAGCAACAACTGGGAACCAGGCAAATTAAGCCCCTTGTCCTTTCTCGCCACCTCCCTCTTCCCTGGATTCTACTTCTGAGACTTCATGGATCCAAATAATTGGGTTTGTTATTTTTAAAAATCCTGTACTCTCAAACTCACATTCCTGTCAGTGGCATTTGCTTTCTCACTGGGATTTCAAAACCTAAAAGAAGCCTTGTCACAGGGACAGCTCACTTTATGACTTTGCTCAGCTGGTGAATGACATGACCTTGACACACGATTTGGTTGAGTGGAGGTAAAGGAATTATTGAGGGCCCCTCATCCCACAATGGACAAGCTCATTGGTGGCCACAGAGACCGCTTTAATCAGGGGACTACTGCCAAAGCACACAGGTAGACTTCTGCCAGGAGCTGGCACGAGTCACCACGGCTGGCTACCTTTAAGAACATTTTATTGTGTGGACTCAGACAAATGGTGCTTCCATGCCTCCTAAGGAGCACCTCCTCTGAAGGTGACTTCCCTCTCCCCTTCCCTCCCAAAGCTTTACTGCTCTCTGGGGAGCTCGCCCTGTTGACACTGTCCCTGTGAAGCTACATCTCTGCTAAATGAAAGAACTCCATCATTTTCATGTGGATCTTCCAGAGACCAGGAGAACCCACCTTCCCCCACCAAAATGCCATGTGGGCGAAAGACAAGCTGCGTTTGAAATTACAGGGTGGGCACAGAGGCGCAGGCAAATGAAGTAAACACGATGCTTTTCTCCAAAGAACAGGGCCATGGAAAGAAGAAGAAAAAAACCCAAATGCTCAAAATCTTATTAAAGCCCCAAACCTGAGATGCGTTTATAGATGCAGGGCAGATTTCCATGCCAACCTAGAAACACAGGCAAGTTTTACTGCCTAGTTCCGGCAGAATCTCATAAACAGAATTCTTCAGGGAGCAGAATTCTGCCAGATAACCTGAGGGCTTCATTCTGTTTCCTTTCCAAGTTACACGCACTGATTGCATTTGCTGCCTTCAAAAGCCTTCCTTACATTTCCCTTGGACCAGGCCAACAAACACAGGACTGAGGAAGGCGGGGAGCTCTGTAATTTTAGCCCAACTGTTACGGGGCAGGGACGCATCACTGGGATGCCATGATCATTACAATGGCCCATTTATTGAGCCACATATCAGGCCCTGTGCTTGCCATATATTAGTGACCTTGGCATTGAAATGCTCTACTTTATTTAACCCTTATTACAAGGTAGGTAGGTCTGTTTATCTCCAATTTACTAATAAATAAGCTGGATCTCAGAGAGGTTAAGTAATATGTCTAATCTCACACAGCCAGGAAATGGTGGTGTAGGGATATAGCAGGTCTGAGATCAACACGTGGGGCTTCAGAGCTTGGCTAAATGTCCATTAACCCAAGATTAATCTGTTAATTGACTCCCACTGGCAGCCTACTGCTGGAAACAGGTAGCACATGGGAAATAAGGATGGCACGAGGGTTCTATAAAAGATGGAAGCTAAAATACATTTCAGTTATTGACCCTGACTTTCAACTTTGATGGTTCTAGACTGCCTTATCCATCTGAACGGATTCAAGGCTGTTGTAAACTCTCCCCACCTGCATCTGCTAAGGTGGAAGCTCATGTGACTGAGCTTGTCAATCTTCTTCATAGATAGCCAAGGAGTTTTTCAATTGGATGCTGGGTGTTCCACTGCCTTGCTCTCATTGAATAGCCTTGAAGAGATTGGATTTAAATTGTGTCGAGGATATTAGTCTAAAGTGAATGAAGTGGAGAGTAGACTTCTCGTTTATGTCCCCAGAGTGATAAATGAGGGAGTGTAATTTTTTTTTCTAAGGCAAAGAAAATGGGAAACCAACGTGGATTTCAGACACATGAGAAATAGCTTATGAATTTAGATGATAGCCAGGCAGAAATAAATTGTACATCTGTTCATTCATTTTAATAAAGTGGAGAGATGGCATGCTGATGTAGCCCTTGGAGAACCCTGGGTTTTTAAAATTATGATCCTATAATAGTAGCATTAAAATTTGTAATGTAGCCAGTGCTTTCTGAATTGGAGGGAAAATTCATTTATAAAATAAAAGTTCAGACTTTGGAATGTAAATGGGAAAATGTAATTTTTCTTGGCCTGATATGAATTAGTCCTGGGAGGATGCTGCAACATCTTGACTGTGAAATATATTTTAAAAATCTTATGAGGAAGTTTTCAGACTGTGAATAAAACTTCTTTGGGCAATCTCTATTTAGGTAAATTGTGCAGGTATGAAACATATGGTTAACTGGCTTTTGTTATTTCTGCCTTGAACTTGATGCTTCTTGTACAAGGGCAATTACAGATTAATATTTCCATTTGAAATGAGTCTAGTCTGTTATAAATACAAAAATCATTTTTACTCAGTAGCGGAAACATAAGGAAGAGAGCTTTTCTAGACCAGCAATTACCAGTTACCATGAAAATTTACTCATTCAACAAATCGTATTGAGTTCCTTCTTATATACATACCCCATGTTTGATATTGGTGAAAATATAGCATTTCTGATTGCGGATTGCCTGCTGATTTTAAAACCCAGGAGCACTATTAAAATTTCTTCAAAAAAATAGGTAAGTATTAAGCCCATAGAAAGCTTTTAGAGAGATTGAGCAATTTCAATTTTATTTCACAAATCAGCCACTCAAAATTTCAGGTGGGGAAAGGGTACGACTGAACCAGCAGAGCTGGCTGCCAGCAGAGAAGCCCAGCCTGGCTAGGAGAGCTCCCAGATCGCCTCCCATACAGCTTTGCTTGCGAATGAAATGCTGAATAGATACAGAGGACAGGCGTTAGCCCATAAGCTTGCAAATAAAATCTACAGATTGTGAAGGGCTGTGGTTAGTCTCAGAACCAAAGGCAATTAACTATTATCTTAGGACACATTTTGCCTAAAGATGTACGACATGCCCCCTCCAGGTCTGGGGGAATCTAGATATCTCAAGAGGCCACAGAGATGAGAAGGTCTGGGATGTGGCCCATCAGCAGAGACAGACAACAGATTTGTGACAAAGACGAAAAATAAACCATCCAGATTCCTCCCAGGCAGGGCAGCAGTGTGGGTTACCCAGATGAAGGAAGACAAAGGACCCCAGAAAGTTTGACAACTAACCTCTTTTGTAAATAACGCCTAGAACTGGAACCAGTCAGATCAGAGCCCTCCTGGGAATCCTGTTTTTATATATCTGTGTTCATCCATGTCTGGTTTCTCATTCTAGGAAGTGGGATCATTAGGTCCATGAATAGGACTTTTTTAAAGAAACAGCCAGGAGGCATGAGAGTTGGGAAAGAATTGAGACAGGTGGGAGGCTTATGAGGGTGTGGTCAGAATGCCAAAGCAGAGGGGGTCCAGACAGCATGGGGGGGGCACAGTGGCATCAGGGGGACAGTCTCAGGGGTGCGGACAGGGAGTCTGCAGGGATTAGGGTTGAATGTAGCGAAGGAAGAGACTTGGCAGCCTGGACCCAGAATCTGCTTTTGATCATGGCTCTGTTTTCTCTTCCCACAGGATCTATTTTGAATCAGAAAGAGGAAGCAGAGTCCTCTGCTGAGAAAGGGAGAGGGGGCAAAAGAGAGCCATGGTGACAGTGGCGAAGGCTGAGTTCAGCCACAAAGTGAGCAGTAAAAAGGACCATTAGAGTTAAATAGAATTTGGCTTAAATTATTCACAGACAGATACCGACACGTGCACACTCACACACACATGCACCCACACACATACACACAGGCACACACATTTCTTTAGGTGGGGACACATGGTAACCAACCCACAGTGGTGGTGTGCTGGCAAATGCTTAATGACCAGCAATTCGGGGAGGCAAAAACCTGATTTGTAGCATTTGCCCATTTCTGTGGTGGGAATACTCCTCCCAGGGCCAGTTTCAAGCCACCAAGGTGGTCTCTTGCACACATGCAGAATTGGCAGGACGTGCGCCAATTGGCTGCTGCCACGCGGCGCAGGCCGGCTCCAGCGTACCCCTGCGCTGCACGCTCACAAGATGGCCAGGCTAAAGGGACTCGGTTCGCCCTGAACAGGTTCTGGAGCAGATGGGACATGTCGCCTCGATCTGTGGGCATCTCTTTCTTCAGGCAACCGCCCCACCTGGCTCCTTGGGGTCGTGCCGGTGCTATCGACCACAGACCTCGCTTTTCCCCTCAGTTTCGCAGAGGTGGGCATACGACCTCGGGGAGGACAGTCACCTCATCACTCTCTCGGATGCAGTGACCAGCCTGAGGCGGCCCTGTGACCCAGCGAAACCAGAGCATTGCCATGAGATGAGCGTTCGGACCTGGGCGAGAGGGCGTGTGTGCATCTTCCTTTGTGTATAAGTCACAGGGACAGGAGCCCAGGGCTGCCAGAGGCACCTTCCTTGCCACAAGGAGAGAATGAAGCCACAGAGAGACGAGCAGAGCTGAGGGATGTGGCTGCAGACAGAGCGTCCTGGCGACATCGCCTGAGCCCCCGGGTGCAGCCACGCCGGAAGTCGGAAAGCCCAGTGACGAGCGCCAGTGCACTCCAGGGCTTGCTCCTGCTGGTTCAAAGAGGATTTCTGCCCCTAGCAACAAAACGAGTGCAAACAGAGGATCCCTGACTGTAGAAACTAAAAGTAGATTTTCCTGTGCAAGAGTGAGCCTTCAGTCTCAGCCTTCCTCTAATTGATTTGTCTTTTCAAGTTCCCGGAGCTGAAGGAAAAGAGATATTTTGACCATTTCTATATGAGGCTGGTACAAGGGGCCAATCCAGTTTGCTGGGGTTTCTTGAGACTTTGTTTTGAGCACCAGGGCCCAGTGCCCGTGACGCGGGAGGCCAATGCTTGGCCATTACAAACCAGACAGCTAAATGATTCTGGCTCTGATCTATAGATTTACTGCACCGAATTGGACCTGTGTTAAACCATGTGTCCAGGGGCGATTAGCAAAGACATCTGTTCCTATTTGTGGACATGCTGGGAAAGAGCCCTGTTTGTTAGACTTGATTTAAGGCAACGGATATTCCTTGTGTTCCCTCTCTGTGCACCACTCTGTGGCTGACGGGGGGACCGTGACACATGAAGCTGTGTCTGCCTCGAGGAGCTCAAGGAAGAGGCAGAGATGGACACTGCTAACGCCAACCCAATGCATGCTGGGATTCAGGGGAGAATGCTGGCAAAGCCCAGGTGAAAGAAGAGAGCCAGTTAATTCTGATGGGGGAATGATCTGGGGGAACTTAAGGGAGGCGCATGGCTTCCTGAAGTCTGTCATTTGGCAACAGACTCCCAGGACATGAGCCACCTCTCCCACCCATCCCTGGCTTACACTGTCCAAGCCAGCCCCAGCCTTGCCTCCTCAGTCCCTCAAGCGGGGTCTGTGTGCCCCAGGGCATTTGCACATGCTGTTCGCTCTGCCCAGATTGAACTATCCGTTACCACCTCTCCTCGCTTTACCTAGTAGAGCCAAGACTTAAAGGACAAGAAGTTACTTCATGACCTGACCTTCCCAGACCCTGACTAGGTCTGTTTCCCTTAGGTCATGTTCCCGAAGCACTCCGAAATTATTTGTACAATCCACCCCCCCTGCGCTACTTCAGTATTTGTCCTCCCAGCTGAGTCTCGCAAAGTCAGGAGTTTGCCCGTCTTGTTTACAGCTCCGGCCTCCAGCTCAGGGCCTGTGTTTGATGTGCATGTGGCGAGTGAGTGAACGAAAAAGCTAAGGCTGCTTCCAGCCCTGCTAACTCAGAACAAGTATATTAAATTCACAAAGATTGGTGAACTTGAAGCAGCACATTATCTCATTAATGATTATGGGCCTGTAGTAATGACCATCATAAATTAAAAAGGATTTAAAAATGGTTATGCAGAGATAGCAGACTAATATAAAAACGACCCTGGTTAATGAACGAAAGTTTTCCTTGTTTTATAGGCCTTTGCCCAAATTCTCCAGTAAGTAAAACCTGGATTTCACTCACGACATCTAATAATTGGTGTATCAATTATAAGCTATGGATGGTGATTCAGGAAGATTTTAAAGTAGGTATGCGCACGAATGTGTTAAAGTGTGGAAATGTTAATAATTTTCAAGAACGTTGCTGTGTTCAGCATAGGTTTTTGACTTACTTGTTGGAGTCTCCTGACAGAAGCCTGGTTTGTTGGGGGCCTGGCTTCTGTCATTGTTGAATTCCATAGGCCCAGAACAAAGGACGGAAACTTGGAAGGTGAGTAGAGCACAGGGGTTGAGCGCTGGCTTCTGGTACAGGTGCTCTGGGTTCACATCCCTGCCCCACCATGCTATAACCTCAGGCATGCTCCTAAACCTCTCTGTGCCTCAGTTTCCTCATCTATGAAATGGGCACAATAACAGTACTCATGTATAGAGCTGTTGTGAGAATTAAATAAGACCTTCAAAGCATTTTGACTAGTGCCTCACACAGACAAGCACTTAATAATTATTAGCTTTAAAAAGTTGGTTGTATGGATGAAAATATTTTCCATATAGTCTTTGCTCATAAGAAATGATTACTGTATTTGCCCACTGGACCTATCAAAACAAAAATGCAAAGTTGTTAATCAAATTCAGTGGCTACTAAAAGACACTTCCTCTTTTTTAATTTGAAGAAATTACGTGGGAGAAAGGGTAACTTAAACTTGTCCTGGTGAGCCCAAGAGAGAATATTTTCTTATGCTGCACTTATATCCAGGGTTTGCAGAAAACATTGTTCTGATTTGGACAGAAAGGCAGGTGAGGTCAGGGGCAAGAGGCAGGCAGTGAGTAGGAGTTTGGAAGTTCAAGTACAGTGGAGAATGGAGGTCACAGACCTGGGCTGCTTCAGCAAGGCCCTGGTGCACAAGTGTTACAAGAAAAACAGGATGGATGTCCCCGGAGGAATAGGCCTGGCGAGGAATCCTGCAGAGCTGACCTGCAGGGCGAGACCACTGAATGGGATATAACAGCTGCAGCTGACTCGGGCAGACTGCTCTGAAAATTGGGTCCTACTGGCGCGGAGCTGGCGAGTTGATAACCTTTCCACAGCACAGAAGCAGCTCAGCGGGGAGTTGCAGAGGGTTGGGAGCCAGGGATCTAGTCTGGGCAAGTCCCTCCACCCTCTGGGCCTCTGTCTTCACACCACGAAAGGGGTATCGCGCTCACAGCTCCTGTCTCCGCAGCTGTGGGAGTGACTGAGGGAGGGCACTGAAAGATCTCTGCCCCTGCTGGGCGCAAAGCAGGTGCTTTTAGATCTTTGGATGTTTAGTCAACAACACAGAGCATAAAAGAGCAGTCCAGGGAGTGCTGAACAGACAGCAGTGATAGGACGACTGGCTGAGCCTTTCACAAGAACTCATGATAGTCGCTGCTACTGAAGGGACGCTTGCTGCTTTCAGGAAAGGCATCCTTTGAATTTGCGAGGAGAAAGCAGATGCAGAGGTCAGAGTCTTAACATGTAGCTCCCCAGGGACCTTGGGGAAGCAATCAGACCGCTTGGCCTCAGCTTCCTCATCTGCACAAGGCAGAACCAGCCCCTCTTTGCTGGGCTATCCAGGCCCTAGAGAGCATTAGAGAGAAGTGAAGGGCTTCCTAAGCTTAAACATTATCACGTAAATGTCTGCTAATGGTCATTCCCTGTGGTTGGTATTATTACCACTTATGTGAAGGATAGAGGTGTGTGTGTGCGGGGGGGTCACATGTCATTGGTGACAGTGTCCCCAGCAACCTCCTGGCCAGTCACTTCCCCTTGTGGGCAACAGCATTCCTGAGCAGTGCGGGGCTCTGAGTCTTGCAATATTACTGCTTGTGCCTTTTAGTGTCTGCCGATGTCCTCCCCCTGCACTTGCAGTAAATCCAGCCCCTCACTTTGCCCACATCATTCGGCGCCCGCCACCCTCTCCAGCCTCACGCCTGCCCCCTCTCGCGCTGCTCCAGACTTGCTCTCCCCAGCCTGGGTCCTCACGTGGACCCTCTGCATCTGTGTCCTGCCAAGTCTCACTGGTGGGCTTTGAATTGTGTCTCCTGAGAAAGATATGTAG
>CAUYRT010034040.1:0-15578 GCA_963574885.1 Lepilemur ruficaudatus
AACTCATGGGACCTTTGATAGACTTTTTTTAGTCCAGTAGATCTGCTGATTTCTATAAAGTGTGGATAACTATTTCAGAATCACCTGGAGACCATTTTCAACCAATCTTCACATACCTTTCTTCAAACTCAGTTTAGCACCTTGGGTGTTTGCGTAACCACACCCCTAGCTCACCACCCCCACACATACAGTGAGGATCACTGTCTACTTAAAGGATATAGATATAATTGTGTCCCAAGTTATTATCTTCAGTGGCATATACTTGTATGTTTCCAGGCTTAAGCACAGAATCTAGCTCTTAGGGGATACTCAATAAATATTTGTTGATGGGAAGAGTGAAAAAGAGAGATCCAGAGAAGAGAGAGGGAAAGAGAACTGCATCATCATATTTTTTATTTAAGATTTCAACAAAATATTTAACCTTTCACTGCCTTTTTCTGATCTGTAAAGGAAAGGGATAAACAGGGTTAAGAGGGATAAATAGATGGATAGACAGATAGATAGATAAATAGATAGAGGTACAGAGACAGATATAGCTTTAATATAGAACCTGACATACGTAAGTACTCAGTAAATGTTACTTACCATTAGTTGTCATCATTAGAGCACAGGAAGTCAAGTTCCACTTTACTTTTCTAATCATCAAGCTAAATTTAGAATAATATGCCTTGTTCCTGGAAGCTTATTTTAAGGGAAACATCAATAAAATAGAATATGAAGTGCCTGAGCAATGGACTCCATTGGTATCCAGTTCCTATAGCAACCTGTGCAGGGCATTATAGACTTGGGATGAAAATTGGTACATGGATGGATGGAAAGAAGACACAGGGCCACTACGGTTTCAAGTGCTTCAAAGTCTGTCATGTGGAAGACCAGAGAAACTTTGTGTTTGTTATGTAGGGGGTACAGCTAAGGAGGACAATCACATGTTAACGTTTCCTTGGACCGTCACAATTTATGTCTGTGTGATTATAAATTGGATTTAACTTACAAAAGTATTCCTGTTTGGGTAAGAAATTATATTGTTAGCCCACATCTAGGTAAAATATGTTACAGTGCAGAAGAGACACATTTGAATTATATATAGAGCAATGTACAAAATATTCATGGTGTCCAATGAAGAAATTAGGCTGCCCTTTGAAATTGTGAGTTCATGTTACTAGAAATATTAAATCTGATACAAGATAATGATTCAGTATAAGGGGTGATTCATTCACTGGATGGGAAATTAGACTAGATGTACATCATGACATTATAATACACAATCTGATAGATGACAATTCGTAGTTTCTTTTGTGACCTACCTGCTGCTCCTTTTCTGTAAAAGGGAACACATAAAAAATGAACTCTAAACTTACATTCCTATTTAAGCCAAGTGTCAATCTTCTAAATGATTCATTTTACAAATAAATCATATTCTAGCAAGGCCTGAAAACATTGGATGTTTGTACTGGCATTTTGGTATCAGTTTTATTTTTCATATTTCTGGAATGAATATAGAATTTATTTTTTTAAATAGGTAATCTAATATTTGCCATTTCTTTTTCATTTTCTAACATTTTCAAGGAGAAAAACTATACTATAGTTGTTGTAACTTCTCAGATTGAATGACTTTGAACTCTAAGATATAATCTGAATTAATTATTAAGCCATCTCTTACTCTCTTATGAATATAGACATTTAAAATTTGCAACCTCTGGACCATGAAGTCTTACATGGCTAGGATATCTGAATACAATATCTAGTTTTATATGACTGGTACTCCCCAATTTATTAATTTATTGTTGTTGTTTAAAACTTGATTTTGGAGCTAAAATAACCAGACATAACATTTCAATGAAGAAAATCAGCTGTCAGTTACTAGAAAAATATTAATGTTTTAGGACCAAATGTTATATCTAATGAATTTAGTGATGGTTTACAAATAACTCAGATGTAAAAAAAAATTAGTATACTTTCATTTTCACTTTTACTGTTTTTAACTGTGGTTTACACATGGATATTTTTCAGTTGAAGGGATTATTCATTTCCCAGCTTCTTACTGAGTGCCTACTTTGTTCAGAGACTATGAGCTAAGCCCCGGGCATGATGCCGCAGTAAACAATGCAAAGCCCTTGCTCACACGCAGCTAACGTTCTACGTATTGTATGAGACTTGTAAAGGGCCTTGCCCCAAATCCTTCAGCAGACCTTCATCCAATAGGAGATGATTTTCCTTCCTTTTATTCCTGCAGCACGTGAAGCACCGTCATAGTTACTGAGTATGTCTCTTTAACAGACAGTGGGCACATCACTAGGGAGAGAAGTGGCAGGATAAGGATGGTGGTGCTGAAAAGATGCAATGCCAGATGCATTCCTTTTCAGGCCCAAAATGCCTTGACCTACGGCACCACGTCCAGATTCCACAACCCTAATCACCCCTGCACTGCCTGGCCTTGAACCCCTTTTAAACCTCATTTCTCATGATATCACTGGCGTGTGCTCAATTTTCCCAGCCCATGCATTGCACACTGGCACTTCAGCTGCGGTATTGCCTCCCTGAAACTTTTGCTGCCACCGGCCAGCATCCGTTTTCCTTCCAAATCCAATTCAAATTCAGCCTTCTTTAGGGAGCCTTCTTTGGTCTCCCCAATGGTATTTATTCTTTTCTTTTTTTGGAGAACTCTTGTGGCATGTAGGGCATTTTTTTCTGGCATTACATATGGCACTACACATTTTATCACAATTATTTGATGTTCTTGACTAATTCCACATATTTAGCCCATTAGCGTAAGAAGGCAGAGTTAGAGTCTTTATACCCACTAACGTGTCTAGCAAATTCCCCGGAAGTACCAGGTCTTCAGGATATATTTTTTTGAATGAAAGGAATGCACCTTCTGAGTCAATATTTATGGCATATGTTCCCATTTACTCTTCAATGACTGTTACATTATTTTCCTTTCCTCTGCCTTAGATCTCATATTTTCGTGTTTGTTGTATTTCTTATTCTGTAGAAAATAAAGTAAAAAAGCAAATAACATGTATTTACCAAGTAGTTCAAAGGAAAGGATAATTAAATGAATCAACATTATCTTTATTCTTTATCTTTTCTCATGTATTTAAAACTATTTATAAAATGTATTTTTAAGCAACACATTTCTTATGTTCCAGTTTTTGAAGAGAGTTGCTGAAGTTAGTGTTAACATTCCCCTTCAACCTTTTCATGTTGACCCAAACTAATTGAGGTCCTCTCTCGAAAGCTGCTTTTGAAAAACAGAATTCAATTCAAAGCATTGAAGAGCATGTACCTCCCCCTCTCTACAATAGTCTCAGGTGGCACTTTTCGCATAAGTAGTCCTAAAAATGAAGTCATGTCCTAGGGAAAAGTCTTATACCTAACTAAGGAGGGATGACGCCATGTGACATCTGTCCTGAGAGGATCAGGGCAAGGGTGGGAGGTGAAGTGAGAGTATTGTAAACAAATCTAGGGGAGAAGGAGTGTGGGTAAGTGCATAGAAGTCAGTTCTGCAAATGTCCTTAACATCTGATTTCATATGGGTCTTTGAGATTCAGCCTACTTTTACTCTTTTAGCTCAGTCGAGGCCAGCATTTAATGCATACCCACTATATGAGATTTTGTAATAGGCTAACTACACCATTATGAATAAGATGTTGTAGTCTCTTTTTGACTATTGGTAAAAGTAGACACATAAATAGATATTGGCCCAGGCTATCAAGTGATAAACCTTTAGAGAGTAATCCTAGATTCCTCCCATTTATTTCTGTTGTTGTTCTTGGTCCGACCTCCATCCAGTCGGTCCCCAAATCCTTATGATGTTCCTTACTAATAGCTCTCAAATCCAGTCCTTTTTGCTAATCCCACTGCTTCCTTCATTCCCTCCTGACGTCTAACTTGGGTTCCTGTAGCAACTTCCTACCTGGTCTGCTTTCTAGTAGGTTGAAAACCTTCCCCTTGTCCGTGGTTTTGCTGACTGATTGATCTCTTAAAAATTCCGATCTGACTGCTTCCCTGCCCTGCTTACATCCTCCTCTTTCTGGGAACTTTTTGCTCATTTTCCTCTTTCACTTGGCTGTCATGGATCCCATTTCTTTTGTCTTTTTCCACTTTCCCTTTGCTGTTGGAATAACCTCAAACTGGGTGTGTTAACTCATTTTGTACCTACTCTCAAGTCTCTCCTGATACAGCAACCAAGACCACAGTTGGAGTCTGGTTTTCTTTTTAATTCTGATGGTATAGGGTATTCTGTTCTGTACCTCCCTGCCTTTTTCTCATTAGCTCTGCTCCCCTGAGGGCTTTCTCTCCTGCAGCCTTCTGCTCTGCCTCTGAGCCTATAGTATGGTTATTGAATAAGTGAATGAATGGGGTGGGTCATTTCCATTTTGAGCACTTCCTAGTTGGGCCACCAATTTCAAGAGATCAAGTATCTTGTATCTTCCCTGTGGAGTGATCCCTTTGGGATATTTCTTTACAATGTATTATTGTACATTTTATGGAAGAAACTTTTTAAGGTTTGATTTTAACTAGGTGGAGGGGAGGACAGTAATGATTAAGGGAAGCTAGAAGTCAGTTTTAAAATAAACGGCCTTTCTGAAGATCAGAGTTTGGTTCTGATCAGTGATATTTCTAGATTTTTTTTGCTACCAATTTATAGAAAGAAATATATTTTACATGACAACCCAGAATGTGTGTGTGTGTTTGTGTGTAGTCAGGAATTCTTTTATTCAGTTAACATTCACTGAGCACTTACTATGATTCTTACTATGATATGTGAACACTTATATTCTAGTCCAGGGAGATAAACAATAAACAAAGGAGATTGATAAGGAGATCATAAGTTATCTTGAGGTAAATCTTGGATGGAGGATATATTTGTATACATACATGCATATACATATATACATATGTATGTATTCTATACAAATATGCTTATATATACATGTATACTTACATAATATAATATACTTATATATTATATAATATGTACATACATATGTGCCTACATACATATGTAATTGAAAGAGCTTCATGAAATAATATTTACTTTACTATTTGTAATGCACTCTGATTTTTTTTCTCTTCTATTTTTTGTTAATAGAAGAGAATTTTTTGTTACACCAATGCATTGAGACTCATGATCAGAAAAACACTGGTTTAATAAGTACAAAATTTGTCACCACAGGTAATTGATATCTTTATGATGAGGTAGGAAGAGACTTCAGAAGATTATGGTTATTTCCATAAAATTGACAATATATAGCTATTGCATAAGAAGTCCATATTTTATCAAACTTCTCATTTTGAATCGGATACACGTAATTTTGTAATCTTCATCAGGTTTTCACTGTTAAAAAGAGTCTAAAATCTCACCATTTGCAATAGTGAACATTTTTATGAGTATAATTATGTAAGAAATTACTCACTTGAGTGCTATATAAACTTTGGAAAACCTTTCCATAGGGTAAAATGCTAACTAAATTTTAGAAATTAAGGAAATGGTCAAATTTAGACAATGATATTGAGTTCTTATTGGAGGCTATGGCATGTGATATAGTTACAACTTAGATGGATGAATTATATCTACATTATAGCATGTTGAAATTGGGCAAAACTTAGCTCCTTTTCCTGTTAATTCTACTACTTACCATTGAAGAAGTTCTCTGAGTGTACATCACCTAAAGATTAATAAGAAAAGAAGTATATTTTCCCTCACATTTTCCACATGAAAACTACAGATATATTTCATCTTTAAAAGCATTTAGTACAGAGCCACAGATCATTTTAGCATTCTAGGGAAAATTTAAAATGCTTTTAAAATTCTAAAGCAATGTGGGTGCTTCAGTTCTATTCATGTTTATCAAAATTCGGATGGGCCTTTTGTTTTGGTATTGAAATAAAAACCACAATCTAATCTATAGTTTATCAGTTATGCAGAACCAAGTTGTTGTTGTTTACCTAATTTGGTGGAAATTTCCAGATAATATATAACTTTGCTTTTATGTTTATTCTAAGAATAATAAAGAAGTCATCATGCCACATCCAAGGGTGCTTTTAATTATAACAATAAAATAATTATGCAAGGCTAACCGTATGAACAGATTAATTTCTGACATTATTTAGATCTATCCTTTATGAGGCTACATTGGGTAAATTTAATTATTGATAAACCAGATCACTAATAAATTTAACTCATACTTATCCTCTTTAAAGGTGACACATAAGTGCCAGAATAGCTGCTAACCATAACCATCTTCAAAATTTAACTTAAGAAATGTCCAAGATTGCTGAGTATGGGTACCGAGTAACTGACTTTGTTATTTTACCAACAATGTTCCTTTGAGTTAGGTGCAAAATATATGATAATACCTCTCAAAAAATAAATGATAATGGTTTAAAACATTCAGTGAATTGCTATAGTTTCCTTATTCTAGATTACAATATGTTACAAAATACTTCATGTGGCATGTGTGCAGTTTGGGGTAGAATTCCACTATAATGAGTGCTAATACTTGCTTGAAATCAGAGGTTAAAATAGAGGGCACAAATATCCAAGCCCCTCTGCTCCAAATGGGGAGTAAAGCAGAAAGTACAAAACTGCTCTGCATATATAGTTAATGAAGGAGAGACAGGAAGACAAAAATAATTTTCAATGGAAAGTCTATTCTTCTTTAAGGCAAACATCAGAAGAAAAAAGAGTATTTTTCCATCATTCTTCCTCTTACATGCCTAGATAGCAAGGGTCAGCCTATGAGTGTGTGAATGTGTTGAACTTAGATGTTTGTAAGTTTAACAGCATCTTTTTAGATGAGAATATTCGGAGTAGTTAAAGATAAAATGGATAAGGGAGACTTCTCGTCGGTACCGGGGTCTGCATAGCCCTCTAACTGCCTTAGTGCTGGAACTCATTCCAAATTCCTTGTCTTCTTCCAAGTGAAACCTGACGATTGTGAAGACTAGAATTCTGTCCACTTGGAATCTCACTTGCTATCAATGTGTGTGTGCTTGCAATGCCTTTCAAAGCAGCTGCCAGTGAATACAGAAAGAGTGGACAAGAGAGAGGCAAACCGAAATTGAGGCTCAGAGTGGCATAGGCCCTGCTGTTCACCGTTTCCGCCTTTACAACCGCTGTCTGGCTCAAGCTGCAAAAATTGACAACTGCAAACACTGCAGAGGGATATAAGTAAAACAGCAACAGTAATTACCATGTTTTCTGCATTAAATTTAGTTTGTACCTGCAATACTCTAAGTGATTTGTGTGGATTATTAGGGCTAAAGGATGTGGGGGTCGGGCTCTAGCTTGGGATGGGAGGCTGGGCTTTAGGAATGGGACAAAAAGGCTAAGGAGGCTGAGAGTCAGCAGAGTCCAAATATTGAAAATATTTCTGTCCTGTAATGACATTCACTTTTAAGATTCTTTATATAGAGTTTTTACACGTTAATCATCTTTCTCTCATTTTTTTTTCTTTCTGTGACAGACGGGAAGATACATCTCACACACACACACACCCATGCGTACACACACAAAGAGGTTCCGCTGATGTCCCTTTTGCTTGTCCAGTCCTTGGTCAGTGTTTCTCTAGAAAGGCCGCACAGTCTTTTTATGTTGATGGCTTTGTTGTTACTGTTTGATGAGTTCACGGCATGGACTTCTTGCTCCACCTGAAAGGCCATCAGTCAGAGTTTGTCCTTGCAGAAGACACTTAGGCGAAGGCATTTGTTGCCAGTTCATTTCCAGGCCTCACATCTCAACTCTGGTGTTTTGGATTTCCACACACCTGGACTTTGCAAAGGGCCAGACCTCCCTAAAATGTGAACTTTGCTCCTTCCTTGATCTGCAGTAGGACCCAGAAATGATGTTTCTTTTCATTGTGGCCCATAAAATGTAGAAATTGCCCAGGTTCTAGTCAATTTGGAACAATCGGTGGGCAATTGACTAGATCACACATCAATCTGATTTTGGCAGTTACCATGACCAGAAACCTTAAGTGCTATAAAGCTGTCAGCCTCGTTGTGGATTTATGTTCAAAGAGTAGTAAGCTTTGTTTCCTCCTGAAATTCCTTTTGATTAGACAGTGAATTATCAGAAAGAATGTCAGAACTTCAATATTCTCTACTACCATGTTAACATAACTGTTATTTTTCTAAATATGGTGAATCATTGTCTATTACTTCTCAGAAAATAAATTTAGAACAAAACTACAATATAACTGCTCATAAAATGTATTATTACACTGTCAGAGAAGACTTTCTGTTATGTTTGTTATAATGATATATGTATCCCAAAATGATTCAGATAAAGTTAATATGGTCAACATTGTCGAGTGGTTAAGAACGTGGGTTTACAGATATCTGGGTGCAGACTCCTCTACCATTTGCTTGGGCAAATTACTTAACTTCCATGCTCCTCTGTTTTCTCATCTGCAAATTAGGTGGAGTAATAATTAGCTCCTTGGGTGGTGGCGATGATTAAACAGTGACAAAACAATGCTAGCACAGTGTAAGCACCCAATCAGCATGAGCTATAGTTATTGTCACTATTAAACAGCTGCAGGCAGAGTCCCCAAATAGTGAATGAAATACTACGATATTGTCAATCTACTATGTATTTTTCAAAGAATGTAATAGTTTGATTTTTATTTCTTATTTATTTACCTTAAAGAAAAGACTTCTGTAGAAGATCTCTTATTAAAATGTTTGTAAGTAAAGAAAAAATGTTTATCAAGCATGATATAGTTTGTTTATAAAATTAAAATAGTTACCAAACACAGAATATTTTTTAAAATGGAATGAGGAATCTTGTCGTATTTGTTTTGTTTTCTTTTTTTCTCTGAATATACTTGGCTTGATGATCTATTTTCTATTCATACCATTACTTCATTACTTCAACTACAATTTAGTAGTGTGTTGCCCATCATGATCTCATGGATATGGCTATGGTTACTGATTCCTTGTGCATTTCCATTTGCAGACTCTGGCTGAGCAGAACATAGATTCAGATGTTTAATAAGGTTGTACGGTTTTTATTCACTTAAAAAAATTTCTCAAGACTTCATTTCCTAAGAAATCAATATAGACCAATAAAAGTTTCCCATGTTAATATCTGGTTGGCATGCTTCTTAGAATTTAACCTTAACCAGGTTTTCTTCCAAAACTGCTGAGTCATTTTAAATACAAATAACAATTATATGGATTATCACATAATTTAAAATTAGCATAACTTTATTCAAAATTAGCATATCTTCCTGTTAGAAAATTACTTGATCTTATTAATAAATTCTGAATTACAACATTTGTCGATTTTTATGCTGATCTCTTTTGTTGGGAAGGTCAGTGCCATGATTTTTTATGACATTTTTCATAGATATTTAATGGAAAAGGTAATTTAATGCCAGGCAGTTTGTGTATCAACCTTATCTACTGTGCCTTTTCTTCCCTCTCCCTACCCATTCAGTTGTTCATGGTTGGCAATGTGGGCAGCAGCCACACAAATGCTCTCACATACATCACATACCAACATAGCTATAGCAAAAGAAAACTTCTTGACTATTTATTACATGGAGTTTTGAAATTTCTGGAACAACCTTTTATGTACAAGGACCTCAGTACATTTATAGGATCTGTTGCATGACGGGTAAATGTGAGCACAGAGAGGGGTGTTTGGAGTACAAAATGGCCTTGGTTTTACAGGGTCTCCTCACCGTCTCTCTAAGCTTTTTCACGTATTGACTCTATTCTCCAAAATCAGATACTAAAAATCCTAAAAAATCTCCTAAAACACCGAACATGACTGTTACAATGACTAAATGAGCTAAGATAGACAATGTGTAGCACCTGGCATATAGTATGTGCTCACTAAGTAGTAACTAAACTGAAAAAGCAATTCCAAATTGAGAAAGCAGTAAAATCCTGATTTCTGTGCATATACGTGTAGATATTTGAAGAAGGATTATTACGTGTAGATATTTGAAGAAGGATTATTTCAATGTACATATGTACTTGTATGTATGTAAGAATATGTAACATGGGTTTTAACTGCTTTTCCTTACCTAAGCAATTTGTCCGTTTCATTTTTTAAGTTTGGCTTTTACTGTTTTGTGAAATAGGTAAGAATTTTCATTAAAATCCCTCTCAGAAAAGCTTTCCTGTTCTCACTTTCTTTTTAACGAACAAGTGCAGCTAATTGGCTCATTCGAAATACATAATTTGAATTGTGTGATTCAGAATATAAATTTAAAATAGACAGATTGTAATGATTTTTTAGGTGGAGAGGATGTATTGAATACTTTAAGGAAAATTTATTGGAAGTGATTATGAAATAGTCTTTACCTTTCAAAGGGAAGTTGTTCATAACGTACTGTATGTGCTATTAGGTCATCGATACCAGTCTGTTTTTTAAATAGAAACAATAGCCTAAAACTTTACATTAGGGGGGAACACATCTGGTGGAAAAATCAACATAGTTTTAATGTTTAAGTTTCTGATTAGATGACTGAATACTTTCTGAAATTGTAAGAGTCAAAGAAACAGGTTACATAGAGGGTAAGAAAAAGTGCTTCCTGTAATAACCCACAATGTTAGACGGACCCTTCGAATGTAAGTAGGAAATGCACAGGCAAGAACCTTACTAAATAATATATCAGTCATTTCTTGAAATAACAAGTGTTCCCTTAAAATGCCATTTTATGAATACCCAGAGATTAAAGAAACACAAACCACAATTCCCACAACCAATCTGAGAACACGTTTATGAGGTATGTAGAATTACTCATGAAGTTTCAACACCATTGACTTGCTCCCTCTTTTTTTTAAAATCGTAAGTAATTATTAACTTTACTAAAATACCTATGATTATTCTCTAGTGTGTGTTCGTATACCCAAAAGGAAATAACACATCATTGTCAGGTTTCATACTTATGTAATAGTTTATTTTTTTTCCCTGCAAGATGGGTTGAATGCTTTAACCTCCTTTGAACTACATTACCTTTAAAAATGTAATAATCTTATGTTCAGAATGGGAACTATTTAAAAGCCATGCCAGAATTACAGTCGTGCGTAGGCCACACCAGAAGAGCGCAAAGGTTACTGGAGTACCATTGAAGATAATGGTAGGAAGACACAAAGGGAAAAAATCCTTGAAAGATTTTAGTGATGCATCTTGCCTATTGCTAATGACTTGCCAAATAAGAGCAATTCAATTGTTACTTAAAGAAATTTTAAAGTTCGAGGGAAGATTAGGTATATAATTCAGGAGTTTTCCAACTCCTTTATTTAGCTGTGTAAACCTACTTAGAATTAACTCTTTAAGCTCTGTAAGGGGGCCCTCGCCCTCCTATTCATCACTCTATTCCTGGCAAGCACAGAAGTTCTTGGCACAATGAGTGCTTAGTAAACATGTGTTGAAAACAATGAAAAGAGAGACATAATGTAAGAAATGGATAAAGTGGATTTTTTTTTGAGGAAATCAGGATGCGCAGACATCTCAGTGGTGAGCTCAGGAACCCTCGGAGGACATTACGAAGTCCCCGCAGACACACATACATGGCTCTGCAATGCAATCGGAAAGTCACTGAGTTTAATCCTCTCATTTTATGTATGAGAAAATGGAGCTCAGGTGTTCTGTGATCCCTAATCTCAATATATTTTTTGTACCCAGATAGTATATATTTATTGGAGTTAGAAAAGAACATTCTATGATAATCTTATGAGACCTTTTGTTTTTAGAGAAATTATTTCAGGAAGACAAATGACAAAAGAGAATGACCTATAGTCTATTTATTCTAAATCTTAATGGTTATAACACATGCCTTGATAGTTCGTATACCCAACACTGATACGTGATATTATTTCCAAAAAGCAGGTGTCTTATTCCTTATATATACTAAAAAGACATCATGATATTGTAATTAAACGCAGAAAATAGCCTGCTGTCTACTCTTGAATAAAAAGAAAATTTTATTACACATAAAAATTTTACCTTATTCTGGTTTTCTAGGGATAAAATAATGTAAAAAATACACATGGACAGACACACACAGAACCATACTATGTAAAAGCTAACATTTACCTTTTCTCCCTCTAATGGTAAGCTGGCTGATGTTTGTAAACTACATTGTTTGATTGATTTACTTCTATAGTCACCACATTTTATGCACTAATATTTATTACGTGCAAAATTGAATATTTTATATATGTATACATGTGTATTCTTTACATATGCAAATATATACATGCATGTATATATTTTAGTAAAATAGTTGAAAATGATATGCATGGGGCTAGAAAAGTCACAGGTTAATAAACCGATCATAAAAAATATAAGTCAGGAATTGTATAGCCCAATTCTGCCCTGGTATGAATTTCTCAATGAAATCAGTGAGCCTCACACACTCATCTCGATCGGAATCACCTCCATTTTATAGGGCTTAGGAATGAGTAGCAAAAGTGCTTTGATAAAATGCGTAATTAGGGAGGCAAAGATCAAGGCTTTAAAGGAGGGCTTAGCAAAACAGATGTCCAAGGAGCCTTAGTAAGCTCAATGTTTCTAATTACACTTTGGCTGGAGGAAGGTTGAGAATTCATGCCTGGCACCATTCTTGAAGTCTTAATCTTAAAATAACTTCACAGATTTATCATGCTTCAGATATTTTAATTAACTATAGTAGGATTTATTGAAAATGCTTTAATATTAATGCCATGAACTGGAAAACATCAGCATATGTTTAAAAATTAAAGCATATAAGGATTTATATGTTTTAGTAGTAACAAGCCATTAATTAGAGACATGCGTCACTTAATAATGAGGATACCTTCTGAGAAATGCAGCATTAGATGATTTTGTTTTTGTGCAAACATCACAGAGTGTACTTACACAAACCTAGGCGGTATAGCCTACTGCGCACCTAGGGTGTGTGGTATAGCCTATTGCTCTTAGGCTATAAACCTGTACAGCATGCTACTGTACTGGATACTGTAGGCAGTTGTAACACAATGGTTAGTATGTGTGTATCCAAACATAGAAAAATACAGTAAAAATATGATATTATAATCTTATGGGACCACAGTCATTTATACAGTCAACGACAGAAATGTCATTACATGGCACGTGACTGTATATATGTGGCATGCTTTTTAAAGCAGTGATGATTTGAATAGTTTTTTTTTTTTTTAAAGGTAACATATAGAGTTTGAGTTGTAAATATATGAGATGCGTGGAAACATCCTATTATCTGAAGATTTGCCTAAACGCACCAAATGTGTGAATAAGTCATTCTACTTTCTTTTTATTTTTTATCTATCGCTTCGTACATTGACTACATGGATTATTTTAAAGAGAAGAAAACTGTTTCATAGCTCTAAAATGGAGTATTCAGAGTAGTGTTTTTATAAAAATATACCTTACAATTTTATAATGCTTTTGTCTTTTGCTTATAAATATACATTATGTTTTGGTGTATGTGAGTTTTATTAGAATTTATTTCCTATTTTATGATTTTGTGGTATAGCAGAGTATGTCCCTCTTTTAATATCGGGCATGGATATGATATTTTTTATGTGATGGCTCAATTACATATTAAATACATTCTAAATATTTTCACCATGTCAATGATATAGATGAGATGATAACTTTACTTCTACATAACATATGAGTGCCATACTTTATAAGATTTCCTAAAGTGCTGACTTACCATGCCATTCAGAAAGACTTTATATCTTTTGTAAATCATATACTTTTATGTAGAATTTCTTACATAGCCGGACTTTATATCTTTTTGAAATTTTACAAATCAGTTAGTAAGATATTCTCTACCAAAATATATTGCATTCATATTCTTATATTGCTGAGATATGCTCTGTCCAGATAGAAACCAACCGTTTTGTCAACATTAAGTCAGTGTTGACTGATTGACACATTGTTCTCATTGCAGCATATGGCTAGCTCATAATTAACTGAAAATAATTCAGTGGCTTTGTTTGGCTTTAAATCAAGTAAAGTTCTACTTGAGGCAGCCATGGCCGACATAATTTACGATAGTACTAATATCTTGCTTTAAATCATATCAGTTCATTTCGTCTTTGGTATTTTTCTTTTCCATCAAACTCTATTTCTTTAGCTATAGAATGCCTCTAAACCACATCTGTGTTAGTCTAAATCATGAATAAACTTTTTAAAATAAAGTGTGCAAAATGTGTTTTTGTTTATTCAAAAGATGTTTTCAATTACCATTAAGTTCATTGTTGGTCTAATGTTAGCAGCTTAAATATTTGAAGCTGCTCTGTGGAAACCAGACACCCATCCAAATTCTAAAAATCTGGTAGATTCTTCATTTTATTGTGGTTTTCCAAAGTAACTGTTGATTGATTACACAAAGCAGAAGTCCCTTTGATGAATACAAGTTTAGTCAGGGTGCAGCGAGTGGGTTAGTATCTATTTTCCTTGAAATTAACTAGTCTTGCCACTTCCACCCCTTTCTGCCATCTTAGACATTTTCTTCATATATGGCCAGCAATGGCTCATCTTTCCCCTATTGGGATGAGTGAATATTATTTTTCATCTCATTGGGCTGTACATTTTTTGTGATGTCATTTCCCCCCATTGTGATCAGTTATTGAATAGCTAGTTTCTCTGTGCCCATTCCTTTACTGCAGGTTCTATTTGATGACTGGAGAATTCCCCCATTGTAAAATAATAATTGAAATTGGTTGCATCAAAGACTCATTTCTTGTTCACACTACATAGACAGGATAGGTACAGTGGAAAGAGGGTGTGCCGGTGTTTTGTTCTATGTAATTACCCACGAGCCAGGCTGCCAGAGGCTCCAGTCAATGATGTGGCATTACTATTTTAAAAATAGCTCTCAAGGTTCTTCTCAGGAAAGGAAACAAGCAGTGAAGAAGGTGCCTGTATATTTAACTTTGATGGATTTACAGTGATAGGTACCATGTTGCCCAGTGGTTAGAGCTACCCACAAGGCCTTTACCTTAACACAGGGAGGCTGAGAAAACATGGGGGGCATGGGGAATAGTTTCTGGACACTATGTCTTTGCCACATTCCTTGAGTAGTTTATAATTTTATTGAAATAAGCCTATAAAATGGTATTATCCTTTATTAAAGCTTGTGGTAGCCATATTTCCCAAACTCTGTTGATAATGAGAATAACTTGGATATGTTCCCCAAAATGAGACTCCCATACCTCAAAAATACCAAATCAGATTTGTCTTGGTTGGGGAACAGGTAATCTGGATTACTAACAAATTCCCCATGTGATTCATATTAGACTTCACATTTGGGAAAACAATATAAACATGCTCAAAAATACAGTACCAGATATATAAAAAAAAATTCAACATCTCTAATCATTAGAGAAATGCAAATCAAAACCACAATGAGATACCACCTAACCCCAGTGAGATTGGCCTCTATCAAAAAATCCCAAAACAACAAATGCTGGCAAGGATGTGGAGAGACAGGAACACTCTTACACTGCTGGTGGGACTGTAAATTAGTGCAACCTCTGTGGAAAAGAATTTGAAGATTCCTCAAAGAGCTAAAAATAGAATTACCATTCGATCCAGCAATAGC